>JANIJG010014689.1:0-87795 GCA_024611175.1 Megaceryle torquata
TGCCCCAACACACCGACTTTCGATGCTTTTTTTAAAAGAACCTAAACCTTTAGAATAAATCCCTAAATTTACCAAAAAAAAAAAAAGTTACAAGATACTTAGTGTTCAGATGGTTTGGGGTTTTTTTATTTTGTTTGTTTGGTTTTGGTTGGGTTTTTTTTTGGGAGGGGGGGGGTGTTGGTTTGGTTGGTTTTGGTGGGGTTTTTTTGTTTGTTTGTTGTTTTGGTGGTTTGGTTTTTTTTTGTTTTTTTTTTTTCCTTCCTAGTTGGACTATGAAAGCTCCTGAATAATAGTATTTTAAAAGGGAGAGTTAAGGATGTTTTATGCCTCTGGCCCAGGCAGGGATGAGTACAGCCATGCCTCCAGTGCTATTATCTCTTCCTGAGGACCCTTCAGCTATGGAAACTCATGATGATGACAGTAGCGCTTTCTGCTTCAGTAGTCCATGGGTAGCACAGAAAATGCACAGGTGGGGAATGCTTTTCTGCCTCAGAGTTTGTGGATTAACATCCGAAAGTATGCTGAAGTCTGTGGAAACTACTGTGCAGTAGTTATTCACATGTGAAGACACAGGGATAAAGAGGAGGACTGATGGAGTTGGGGAAGTCCTTCTTTATACCTGGATGGTGAGTTGCATGGAGTTGTTGTCTTGCGATAGGGAAAAACCTTTGACAGGTAGAGATCTGAAGCCAGCCATGGCCGGGTGACCTTGCCTTGAAGTGGTTTCTATGATCTGAATGCTTATCCCCTTGGACTTTGCTGTGATGGGACCGATATGTAAATTTCTGCCTGCTTTGCTAAAGTAAATGGACCAGAAGCCCTGCTGACCTTTAAAGTGAATCCTGGATGGAAGGAAATAGCTTGTGAGCTTGTGCACTGCCCCAGGTCCTCCTTCAGTTGGAAGGCCTTTCTGCTGTGACTGAAATGGGCAATGGACTGAGCCCCATGGTAGAAGACAGGGCTGCCTGACATAGAAGGCTGCACTGGTTCGGCAGAGCAGGTTACCCTGCTTGTTCAGCATGTCAGCAAAATCTTGCTGTCCAGATAGGCAGAGTTTGCATCTTTCTGCTCTCCTGCATTGTCTGGAGGATTGCACCATTACCCAGTCCACTCCCATCATTTGATCAGATAAAGCTGACCGAGGGACTCCACTAACCTTTGGAAGCATTCAGTGACAGAGTTCTTGGAGTCATGGTGCCTGCAGGGGCATGCAGCTGGGGAACCACCTCTCCTGTGGCTGAGGGAGAGGGAATCTCCCTGGGTGGCCTGGGGTAAGGGAGCCACTCTGCCCACGATTGCCTGGGTGCAGCCTCCCTCCCTGCCTTCAGGCCTCTCTGCATGGACTGACTGACTCCTTTGGAAGCATTGGCCAGGGCCTCCCTTCACATAATTAACTGGCAACTCTGTGCTTTGTTCCTGCAGCTGGCACAGGCCTGTTGACTTATGTTGAGATCTTTCCTGAGCAAGATTTCCTCGTGATCAGCCTGTCCCAGAATGTGTTACATTAAGCTTCCATTACTTGGTGCTGTTTTGGGGGATCTCCCATCTTCTTCCCTCCTACTCTTTAGCCATTCTTAGATGTCTGACTCTCTGCTTTTACCACGTTGTCATGCATGCATCCCCCTTTCTAAGCACCTTCTGTGCTCTGCTCTCTTCTCCCTAGCCTTGCCCCACCTAGTAGCCTGCAACAAGGCCCCTAAACTACCCCAGGGCTGGTTCTTTGCTTTGCTGTTTATGCTGCTCTGCAATATGGCCCTGCAGGCTTTTCTTCCAGACAGTGGACAGGTGCCTGCCCAAGATGTTTGCTTCTACCTCTGCCTTCCTCGTGTTGTGCAGGGGAGATGTGATCTGCCTCAGCAGTTCCCCTGCGGCTCTCACCATCTTGCTGGTGTTTTAGGAGATGCCTCTGCGCTTTAGGAGATGCCTCTGCGCTTTGAAGCCTCTTGCCAGAGGAAGCTGCTACATCCCCTGTAGGTGGAGGTTCCTTCATTGCACACCTGCAGATATATCCCACCCCTGTCATTCAGGGACTGACTGGGATTGTGTTCACAGATGCTATAGAAGACACAAAGCAATGAGGTAAATGATAGAAAGCAATGGAGATCCTGCTGGGCTCTCTGGGCAAGTCTCTCATTGCTTAATAATGTAGGACTGCTTGTTAGGAAGAGATGGTTCATTTATATTCAGCAACTTTTTAAAAACTGATTAACTGCATTAAACTTAAAACCTTTTGATGGATAAAGAGAAGGATGGTAAGTAAGGTAAACCCATAAGAATTTTGTGCTGTCCTGGAAGGCTAAGAGTAAGAGACTGAACAGTGTCATTTCTCTGCTTGATTATAAATTAGTAGTTAGGAAATTCAGATTTCACTTGGCTAGCAGAATTTTAAGCACATGTACATCTAGATTAACCCCCAATCTGGAGATTGGGGATTATCAAGTCATGTATTAGCAGACACTATTTTTAATGAGAACAGGACTACAACAGACGCTGTGTTTGCTAAAGAAACCAGGCTGTCATGTAATACACCCAGAATGTGTTTTGATTGGCAGAATCATTCACGTGGACTGCCACTTTAATTTGCCATTACCTTTAGTAAAACCACACTGCCGATCAGACAGGTGAATCATTATAGGTTAGATTTAGTTCTTATTTGGGTTGTCAGGTAAGAATTAAAGCTGGCTTAGTTTAGTTCCAGTTCACAGCTTCAGATCTACTGTGTGAGTTCAGTTCTGGCTGAGGAAAAGCTGACCCCATGTAATGTAAGATCTCATGGTAACTTCACCCCTGTGTACCTCATGGCCTTGTGACTTGATAAAGCCCTTGGAGTCAGTGATAACGTTACTCAAATTCATAGCATGTGTGGGATCCCTTAATTTATATACAGTATAAGCTTCCCACTCCCCAAAATACACCTTAGTTTTTCCCACACATGATGGGATGTGTTGTGTGCCATGCAGGAGGTCAGAGACCAGATTTGTAGTGATTTACTTTTTCCTTTTAAAATCAAGCACTAAGGCAATGAATTTTCTGTGTAATTAAATGAATCTCCCTGCAAGTCCCAGAGATAGAGTACTGCATGCTTGCTGAAATGCAGCAGCCCTGTCTGGTGCCCAGCAGATACTAGGTTTTACCCTGAGGTGAGGGCCTGTCTGGCCAGGGATTCCTGAAACAACACCAGTTTACAGCCTTTTCAGGATAGCTGCTCATGTGCCAGTTGGTATTTCATTACTGAAAATTAATGTCTGTTATAGCAAATTTTTAGTAATGAACAAGGAAGGGACTATGGGGCAATGCAACAACCCTGAAAGAGTAGAAACTCCTGCAGGGAGGCTGAAGTTTCCCTTTGTCACATCATGCACACAAAGAGCCATCCCTCATCTCTGATGCTTTCCTGAGTTGCTCATACCATTAGCTGAAGCTGTGTTTATGTTTCTGAAGAGGTTAACTGGCACATAAACCTTCCCTAAACCCTACCCTGGAGTATGACTGTCACTTAGGGCGTGTTGTTTTTGTTTACCAAGCAGAACAGTCAGGACTGCTGGGTCTGGAGAGCAGTAGGGAGCACAAGAGCTCCCATGGGAGAGCTTGCTTATCCTTCCCACACAGGGGCCAGCTAAGTGAGAGAAAAGGAGCACAGCAGAGAGGAACTTCTTAGGTTGAGGTTACTGGTCCACTTTGAAGCATATGCTCTATTTCTTTCCATACTTCAAGCCAGAAACTTTGTAAACCTACTTCCTTCCAGCCAAATCCTCTACTAATAATGTCTGTGTGCTGACATTCTTTCCCCTTGCTTAGTGGAGCTCCTGGCTTGTCAAGAAGGTTGAAAGAAAAATAATCAAGGCCAGAGACAAGGCAATTGTCTGTGTTTTCTGTTTCATTCAGACCTTGCCTCATCCCAGTTCCAGGCATAGCATCCAGGCTGGAAGTTCCTGGAGTACAGAAGTTTCTGCTTCTCATTTCTATGCCAGCATTGATGCTTGTTTAGATCAGAGCAAACATGGCAAATTTATAGGTATCTTTAGTGACCATCAAGTGAGATAGCAGATGTCCCCATGGGCTTACCTGAAATTAGGAGAGGAGTTAAAGGAAGGCATGAGGTAAGACAGAGAAAGTATCTTAAAAAAAAAAAAAAAAAAGACACTTTGAGCCTGCCAGCTGGTCTGAATCATCAGTGGAAATTTCTGTTTGAACTTTCGATGGAATGATGGATTTTTGGTTAAAATAATGAGGAAGAGTGTGGGTGTTCATCCATATATGTGCAACTGTGTGTTTAAGTGCATATTTGAAGAGCTATTTTTACTTTGCATTCATCAGAAAACTTAGAACAGTAAGAGTAGGAATTTTATGCACAGACTGTATTTTCCAGTCAGCTCTCCCTTTGAGATTTCCACTCTTTATTATGATAGTATTAAAGGGAGAATAATGAAATGGATTACATTAGAGCCTCTGCTTCAGTTCTGAAGTACTTAATCTCTCTGGCTCAGATTCAAATCTATGGCCTCAAGTGCTCTCCATCTTTACAGAGTACAGCCACTGAATTAGATGGCATTTAAAGAGTGCAGAACTTTCAGATCTGGCTTCATAAAGCAAGCAGAAGGGTCACGTCACAGCATATGCTAAATATCCTGCAATTCCACCAACAGCACTTTCACACCTTTCAAGTCCTACTTTTTTGCCTAGTTTTAAAAGATACGGCAATAACGGGGGCAATAACAGAGTGTGAGGTTGGGTGTGCTGGGGTTGCTATGCATGTTTGTGCACAAGTATGCGTGTTTGTGTGTAGTTACATGCCCACCAAGTTTAGGCAGAAACTGCAAAGAGAGGCGTCATTTTACAGAAGCAAGCAGCTATGCTATCAGGCCTCTGAAACACACCCATTTAACTTTCAGCCTTAGTTAAACAGGTAGAATAGAGCCCTGTTTCCCTCTCATTTTTCCTTAAGTACAGCTATTTGACTGTCATTATATCATAGATTTTTATGCTGCTTAACTACCCGATGCAGCAGGCAGGCACCAAATGAACATTGCTATGTCCCCTAAGGAGCTTAATATAACTGGTAATACTAGGAAGTTAGAGATCTCATATCAGTTGTGATTAGCAGGTAGGACAGGAGGTAACTTGGAAGACCTTCATATGGATGCAACAACTGACCACTCCTGTCAAATACTACACACAAAGAATCATTTAAGAAAGGATTTTGGTGGGAGGAGTGAAGAGATGAACTGCAGTCCTGGGCCTCTAGTGGGACAATATCTGGGGATACTTATGTGCCTGTGTTGTCCTTGGAAGTAGCAGAGCAACCTACTCACCTTACCATACCACATGATGGAAGAAGTTGTGGAAGGCGGCCTGCATCCATCATCTTGTGCCAAGTGGAAGTGTCCGACAATGTGCTGGCCTTTTAAATGGAAGATACCAAGCTCTGTTGCCCAGGCAGATCCATAACCTCCAACCAGTATGACTGATCCTAGGCTACTACTTGTGTTTCCCCTGTGATGGTGGGACCCACTTGCTGTCAGTGCATGCCTGAGGAGTGCCAGACCCCTAGGTTTCCAGCGTACACCATCTACCTGTGCCAGAAATCAAGTGCTTTCAGGCTGCTGCTGTCTGCAGAGGAATTCCCCAGGCTTGTGAGTTGCAAAGGGGGGGAAATCTTCAGGATTTGAGCTGAAGAGGTGTTTTGTGCATATGGAAAGCAAGGCCCTAAACCTACACTGATGGGTTACATTCTGGTTTTCTTCCTATCTCTGTGGGTTTGTAAGGCTGCATCAGTCTTTCTGGCACACACACTGAGCTGGAGAAGAACTGTAGCGTGAACTGAGCTACAGGTCTCCTCATGGTTGCCAACATATGAGCACTTTAGCTGCCTTCAAAAGATATCTGAGGAGTTTTAGGGTCATATATAATCATCATCAAGCAACAAACTTTACATAGGGCGAGGTAGCAAGGAGAACTGAGGCATTTGCTTTATAAACCATTTATATGGATAATCTGGCAGCTATTACTAGCATTTCTGCTAGGTTAGCACTGACATGGCACTTCCAGCCATCTCCAGTTCAATCCCAGAGAAACACAGACCATCTCCACTTAAGTCATAAGGACCCACACTCTGTAATGCCAGTGGCTGTTGGGAAATGGCTGTAGCTGGAGCAGAGTGGTGTTAGAAGCCTCCACCTTTATCTGCCTGAGTTTTGCCACCAGGCACCGAACACCGTGGAAGATGAAACTGCACAGAAGAGAAGCTTCTTCTCCCAGGGCTGCCATAGGACATTCTTCATCAGGGCTAGCAGTAAAACCTTGTGTGTTACCGTATTCCTTGGCTACATTTCCCTGAAGCATTACTGGGATTCCTAGGGACCTATGTGGCTCCTCAGCAGCCTTTCAGCTCCAAGAGGTGACACTGAGATTTGTGGCACCCAGAGATCAAGAACTGCCTACCTTGGGGACCTGCTCTAAACCACAAGAAAATATTCAGGAGCAATTGACTGTGGAATCAATTACTTTACCTTACCTTGCAATTGTTCCTTATATTTTTCTTGTCTGGTGCCCATTTCCTCAAGAAAAGTCACAGCATTGATTAATGATTAGCCTTGGTTGGATAACACACAGACCAAAAGTGCTGGCTGATCAGAGGCCGTGGTTCTGCAGTCAATACCAGATTTGTACGTGGCCATATTGCTCAATAGGATGTGTCTGACTAAGACTAAACATGTAAATACAATTGTATTTTTTATAATTTAGCCAGAACAGACAACATTTGAGTTTATGCCAGTTGTTATGCTACACAGGTGTGTACCAGCATGAAGTTTGTTGATAAAAAAACAAAAGCTATCATCACTTTTACTTTTTTTTACTTTTTTTTCTTTCTTTCTTTTTTTTTTTCCCCCCTCTGATGAAATCTAAAAGGGAGGAGTGATTTGAGGAGTGATTCATGTTGGATCTCATCTTTGCTTTGTGTCATTGCAGTGGTGTTTGATCCAGGAGCAGTAAAGCAGAATCTTCTGTATCATTGAACGGGGAGTTTTTGTGTGCAATCTGATTTCCAGGAATGCTTCTTGCACAAAAGCAGTCCTCTGCAGAGCCTCTTACCCAAGGCACTGCTGGCAGGAGAAATCAGTCACAGACTCCAGGACAGGATGTCTGTCTCAGAATACCTATTGCAAACAGCCACCTGTGCAAGAGAGGGCCTAATCCACTCAGAAAGAATCTCAGCCAGTCATCTCAACTTCGGTGTGTAGTGGAAAAGGAGTAAAAAGTGAAAACTACTCCAGGCACAATGGGCAAATAATACCAAAGGGAACACCATTAGGGGCCAGGCAAGGCTACTAAAATGAAGACTAGCACATAAAGAAAGCAAATGTTGGCTTTTTATGGAGTCTCTCTCTGGCTTTGCCATCTAAAGATGCAGCCAGATGTCTCATCTCTCCTAAACAGTTTCCTCAGCCTTGGAATCAGCCTTTATGGGAAAGAGACAAAACAGGTTCTCCTGGATCTCACTTGGCATGTTTTCCTGTCTGGGGGTATCAGGCAACATCCACACCAGCTGATATGTTTTCAGATCTCTTGTTTCCTGAGAACTATGCCCTTCTCCTCAAATGTCTGTCTACATGAGACTCATCCCAGTGCAACCTGTTGCTTTGGGAACACATCAGCACAAAAGCAGATGAGGTTAGTGCCATAAAGGAGGCTTGGGGCCTTCTTAGCTGCTCTGGTAAGTGGATGGGCACAGGATGCCTCCAGGAAATTACATCTAGAGGAATGGCTCAGTTGTTGTGAGTGAAATGTTTATGAACATATTGTTAAAAGTCCTAAAGCAGGTGATAAATCTATTTCTTTCACTTGTTCATAGCCTTCAAGAGCACCAGTTTTGATGTATGAAAAAGCTTTTCCTAGCCAAAGGGATCACAGTCACAGGTGTTTTTAGATGCTTTCCACTTAATTTATGCTTGTTCTTGCTCTGGCTTCCACACTTACGAAGTATGAAAGGCAGTGTGACACCTGCCTCTGTAGGATAGGAGCAAGTCTAAGGCATTAACTCAGCACAAGTTTGGCGGGTGCCCCAGGAACCACACCCTACCTCTGGGTTTCCAGGTACCAAGCTGACCATACCTGGGATTGCATACAGAAGTGATCCTGTTTGCAGCACAGCAAAGCATTGTGTTTCAAGTGGAGGACCAGACAGCCTGTTTGCATTGCATTTTCAGAATCAGGGGTTTCTCACCAATTAGGGGTGCTCTGGCAGATTATTCACAGGTTTGAAAGCTTCTGTTTGTGGGACATATTCAGTAGCGCTGATTTCAGTATTTCAACAAATCTGCTTGTCTTTTTCTTGCCCAAATCTCTCTCCTCCCATTAAGTGAATGTCCTGTACCAGGAATATGGGTATTTATAAGTTAGGAAGCCAAAATCTACTTATTTAAAGAAGGGAGCTTCTTTGAGAGGAGGCCTCAATCAACACTCAAAGCAAAGCACATCACTGTTACATACTAGAAATGTTTATTTTGTTCCCAAGACTGAAAATGGCAGGGAGCACAGTATGCAGTTGGGAAGAACTGATGGCTGCAGAGAGAAGTAACAGCTCTGAGGGACACAAATATGTTTCTTTTATAATTTTTTTAGGTAACATTTACTTTGTGATGCCACACTTTCCATTTCCAAGGGAAAAGGATTCAACTTTTAGATGGGGTTTTGATAATCCTTGGATACATGCTTTGAGAGACAGAGTGCAAGAGATTCAAGGACAGGACCCCCAGGAGAAAGCCTAGTGTTACATGGAGGCGCCATATGTCCCTTTACAGAAAAGTCACCCCTTGTCTTCACTCCTAAGGCAGAGGTGCTCCAAGCTGACTGCCTGAACTGAAGATCTGTCACCTCTGTATTAGGCTGTTTCCAAGGGTGTCAATGTTTAGATCTGATTCTATGATTTAAAGACAAAGGAAGTGGATGGAGGCAGGACAGGGTGGAGGCTGCTGTAATGTTAGCTCCATATGACTGTGATAAGTGCTGGCAGGGGGCATTTTCTCAGGGAGTGAGGCTGTTCAGTGTTGTCGGCATACTGCACAGGTAGCTAAGCAGAAGGAATGACAAAAGCATATTCACAACACAGGCAACCAAAAATAAATATGCTCTTTAGACACATTCCAGAGCGCCAAGTACTGTCTCTCCCCAGACATCTACTTGCTTTATTACTTGGCTTAATAAAAGATACTGAGTCCCTGACTCTTCCAGACACACTCTCTCCCTCAGATCCAGTTGAGCTGAGAGGGGCTGCAGTGCTCTGCCCTTTGCTGGCAGTTCAGCCCTGAACACTGAAGCCAGTGGAGCAGAGCTGGCCCAGGGCACTGTGGGCAGCACTGGGCATTGGCACCCCATGAAAAGGATCAGGGCCAGGCAATGCCAAAGATGAGAAGAGGAAAGGAGTGGAGCCAACACAGAGGGAGACCTCATCCCTCCTCCTTCTCCTCATCCTGCTGCCCAAGGACTAGAAGGCAATGTGTGGGTGGGTGCCTGATGTCCAAAGGGTTCAGTCCCTGCTGTGTTTTCTGCCTCTCCTTGTCAGCCATAGTGACTGCTCCTTCCCATTCACCAGCAGACAGCTTGCTTGTCCAGGGCTACAGTATTTCCAAAGCAAGCTGTTTTGCTAGCAACAGCCTCCCACCCAAAGGAACTTCCAACATTAGCAGCATTATGCTACTGGACTCTGTTGAAATTATTTTAGAAGCTTGCTATGCTAACGAGTGTGAAGACCCGTATCTGAATTCATTATTTTGTCTGCCTTCACTTCTGTTGGAGAGAAGCAAATACTTCTCAGGTGTGATTTGGTTTGTTGTGAAGCGGGTCAACTGAAACTCCCCTGGAAGTGTCTCTTTCTCTCCACCAATTATAATAGGCATCTGGATGACTGCCTCCAATGAAGAAGACTGCTCTGTAGACACCTACGAGTTCAATTTAATTGCTCACACACTGGTGCCTAGGACCATTTGAGATCCCCCTGGGTTATTCCCACAATTCTTTTATCTTATATGCCATCCCTGTTCTGGTGACTGAGTTACAGGTGACTAAGCTGCAGTACCTTCAATGAACTATTTGTCTATGCTCATGCATCAGGATGAAGTCCATGTGTTGGACATTTACCTCTAGGTACCTACATATAAGCTGGACATCTCAGCTCTGAAATAGCCAGTGGAGATTCAGCACTCAATCCATTTGCTCTTACAAAGGTGATGTGAGATGCCTATGGGTATCCAAAACATCTGTACAGGACTGTCAGATCTGATACAAGAAGTATCAGAGAAACTCATGTGCTCCTGGAGTAATACTTGGAAGCTGAGCAGGATACCCTGTGACATTGCAAATGATACTATATGCCAATGTGCAAGCAGCTAAGGTGAGGCCCCCAGGAATCCAGCCAACCACACCTGGGAGCATCTCAGTTGTACATAGAAATAGTCACCTGCATTCAATCAGCTGGGCTAGTCCTTCTAATTTTTTGGCTGATTAGGAGCTGATACACCCAGCTTACATTTAGGTAATAGCCATCAGACATCTAAATTTAGGGGTCTCTAGCTGTAAGTTGCATCCCATTCCTAACACAAGGTGACAATCATCTCAGCTTTCTGGTGTGATCCTTGTGTCATTTGTACTCACCCATGCAGACCAGCAATGGTTCTTCACCCTCCTTGGCATAGCATGTAGGCCATAGGCACCATTTCTTAGGCTGCCTACCATGAGTCAGCAGCACTTGGGCTCCTAAGTCACTTGGGATTTATTTATTTTTTAATATAGCCCCATTGATATATATATAGCTTTTTGAAAATACAGGATGTGTTTGATGACTGTTTCTCAAGGCCTTCTCAGGTATTCTGGAAAATGTGTCAGTGTTTCTCTTCCTATCTTTTCTTCCTTTTTCCCTGATGTAATTTGACATGCTGCCTTCCATGGAGTTTTGTGTGTCTGTGTATATATAGGGAAGTAGCTGGCAGTCCATAATGTGCAAATAGGCTGGCAGTGACTGGTGACCCTTGAAAGCTTTGTGGGATGTCTTTCTAGACAGGTTGTTTCCCCCTGAACTGGTGATAAACTCCTCTCTGTCATTCCTTTCCTCCTTTCATTTTTCACAGCTGCATCCTTGGCTGGCTTACTAAGCCTGGGACCTACTTTAAAGTTAAGATTGATTTCATGCAAAGAAACCTTATCCTTTCCTAAGAAGCCTTGGGATTTTACACTAAAATGAAAGTAAGAAGGACATGAAGAACTGTTCTAGGGGTTAGCATGGTCCATACCAAGGTGACTGCACTGAGCATTGCCTTGCTCTTGAGCTACTCATTCCTGCAGGCCCTCGTGGACTTCTAGGGGGTGTGCAAGAGAGGACTCTCTTGTATGTGTTTTGTGGCAATCTCCATGTGACATTCAAAAGGGATCAGTACCCAGAAATGAGCCTGGGGCACTAAAACAAACAAACAAAATAAAATGCAGATGAGACGACCACAGGCAGTTAGACCTCAGCACACACATGTACAGCTGCTCCCCCAGTTTTGGGAAGATGAACAACCAACATAGAGTGGGAGGGTTTCCCAGGTTTAGGGATCACACCAGAAAGCTGAGATGATTGTCACCTTGTGTTAGGAATGGGATGCAACTTACAGCTAGAGACCCCTAAATTTAGATGTCTGATGGCTATTACCTAAATGTAAGCTGGGTGTATGTAGGGAGCAAGTACTTGGTGTGGATATTCCTTAATCAGAATAATAAAAATACTCACAGTGAGTAATATTTAAAATAACAGATGAAGTCATGAACATGCTGGAGATACCCAGGGCTTTGGATGGGATTGCGCCAATAGGTGTGTCAGGCCAGAGGCACAATGCAGAGCAAGGAGGAATTTGTTATTGCCTTCATTCATTAACCGTTTGGGCCAGCAAATAGGGCAAAGTGACTCACTGCTTGTGAGCAGGCAGAACTGTGCCTTCAGAGATCAGGGCCAAGCTGAGTGAGGTACCAGGAAAGGCAAACTGCCCTTTCCAGGAAAGGAGCCTGTGGCTCTCAGCAGCACAGGCAGAAGGATGAGCAGAGCAGCCGTGTCCCTGTGCACAGATGCAGAAGCACCCAGCAAGAGCCCCAAGGAAACTGTCTCTGGAGCTGGGCTTGCAACCACTCTCCCTCCAGGTCATCTCGGCCCATTTACACCCCACAGCCTCCTCACAACCACTTCGCAAACAGTTATCTGGCAAGAAAACATTCCAAGAGACAAAAGGCTTGCTGCAGGGAGGGAACCCACTGCTATTTATAGACATGGTCCCCACCCACAGGTACCAAGAGTAAGACAGGGGAGCACCTTATCAGGTGCTTGGTTGAGCAGCGTTCAATCTCGTCCCAGGACTGGGACAGGCAGCTGCTCCATCTCCACCCCGACGCAGGGGTGAGTGCCCCGCTGACGTCAGGGAGGCCTTACTTCATTTCCTGGCACGGGGACAGTATTTTCATAGCCGTGTCCTGTCGGAGAGGCGGTGGAACTGGAATAGGCGTGCTCGGCCACGCCTCCTCAGCCCTCCAGCTGTTAAAGCTCCCAAGG
Source organism: Megaceryle torquata (assembly GCA_024611175.1). Classification (NCBI taxonomy): domain Eukaryota; kingdom Metazoa; phylum Chordata; class Aves; order Coraciiformes; family Cerylidae; genus Megaceryle; species Megaceryle torquata. The sequence goes on from JANIJG010014689.1 coordinate 12,575, forward strand.
AGGGTGAGCGCAGAGCTACTGCTCGGACGGGGTTACAGATGTGGAGGTGACTGTGTTACTGGTGCACTGGAAACTTGCCTCTTCTAGTCGGAGCCTCCCTGTTGCCTTCTCCAGACAGGACCCAGAAAGGTAATTCAAGGCAATGTCCTACAGGATCCAGGGCGGACCTGCGTTCTTTGGCTGGGGTTGGATGGCACGTGGGCCTATGATTCTAGGGGATGGGAGAGCAGGGGCATGGGGTGCTATGGAGAACAGAAAATACCATCTGTCCTTGACTCTAACATGGGATTGCTAGCTGAAGCTGAGGGTGTTGTGGAAGACTTTCCCAGGAAATAATTTGAAATTTGTGGGTGGATGGATGTATTATATGGACAAGTATCAATGAGACAGGAGGCTCAAGCTGAAGGGAAAAGATTCAGCACTAAAGTGAGAACCATGATTTGAGGTGAGCTGTGAAGTTACCACAGCACAGGCTCCCTTGCACAGACTGCAGAGCCCCTTGGAAATATCAGACACTTCTGTAGATGATGAATGAGCAGACTCAGCTTCTGGGGGGCAACACTCACCCAGAAGACAGGGCAGAGAGTCTTCTATTCCTCATATAGGATATCTGCCATGAGTGAAAAATGGTACAAGTGGCCCAGTTATCCAAAGCAGCAAGGTTCTTTCCATTTTGTTTGTTCCAATGGCCATGGCAGCTGACTGCAGCAGGTACCGCTTGCAGTAAACACCAGTCAGGACTCAGAGCTATGAGTGGGCTCTGTGTTACCTTGGTGTCTCACACTGGCTATCTGGGATCTCGACCTGCACTCACAATGGACACCAGCCTGCATTTCCCAGAGCTGTGAATAGATAAGCTAATCTGATCAACAGTAAATGTCTGTGGATAAAATTGTGGCATTTGCTCTCAAGATTTTCAGAAGGGTTCATTATTTATTATTCACGAATGTCCAGATAGCTCTCAGATATTTGTGCAAGAGATCATAAATCCCCCAAATTTTATGAAAAAATATTTGTGACCTCTTCTACGTGTCATTCACTAATTACATTATCTCCATGGGAGTCCAGAGTTCCTGAATATTTAAATATTTTGCTTTATGTAGTATCTAACTTTCTGAAGAGCTTCAGATCTCCTTTTATGCAGTGATGTTAAAAGCTGGAAAAATATTCCAACTGCTATAAGCAGGTAACACTGAGGCACATGTGGGTCTAAGAATGAGTCAGTAATCCTTTCCCTCTTCATTTATCTTTCGATTAGATCAACTGCCATTTATTTAAGACTCAACCAACACTCTCTAAAATCTCTTAGAAGGGTTTAGAACTAGCCTCATAACTGCAGTATGTTCTGGAGGGAGAAAATCAATGCAAAAGGCATGACAAGCACTAAAGATTAAACTTTCCAAGGTTAATGTTTTTCTCTATGTATCAGAAAATAAAGCCTTTGATTTTCCAGTGTGGGTCACCATTAAGGACAGATTTCCCCATGTTTCATGTGGATACTGTATCTAAAATCTTGTTTTGATAGATTTTAGAGACATGAGCCTAACTGAACAATTTGGTACCTAGACAGCAGTACCTGTCCCCTGGGTTCTAAATTAACTCAATGCCTGCATAATAGGCCACAAAGCACCCAATGTCTTTGTGCAGTGGTTCTGCACATGCTTCAGGCTCCTAAAGAAGTAGACAACTTAATTCCCATTGGCAATGAGCAGGCTCACCTAAAAATCCCTCTCATCCTCTGATGAGACTGGCTTAAACCAGGATTGCTCAGACAGCACTGAACTCCTCATGGTGAGACTGCAGGAATGTGCTGGGTGTGTTAGAGACCTTGTCCATCCTTGACTTGTGGAGTCCCCAAGCGGTAACTTGGTGGTTACTTCTCATGCAATGAACATGAGAAGCTCTGACGTGTCAGGCCTCCAGACAGAGCAAGGCATTATCTTGAGAAGGGGACTAAGGTCTTAAAGACAGTTTTTGTTGCTGCACTGCCACAAAAGAGGAATATGAGATTAGGGCTTCTGCTCGGTGGCCTATATTTGCTATTTAAATCAAAGTAAGAGCTATGCTGGAGGCATCCAGGTTAGTTATCTGCAGGGTAAAAAGCAGGTAAAGTTCACCTTCACTGATAACCGTAGACCAAAGCCAGGAGTGTTTCAGAGAAAGTAGAAGAGGGAAAAGAGACATAACAAGTTTCCTGTTCTGCATTGCTCATCTCTGAACCTCACTGGCAAAAAGATACTGATGTTGTTTGAATTTGTCAAAAGAGCATAAACTGTATTATGACTAACAGCTGCTCTTGCATCACAAAAGTGACAAGGCAGCTGAGTCTCTGTGCTGGAGGGCACCAAGCTAATGCCTGAAAAAAAGCCTCACCTTCTCCCTGCTTCCCATGCTCCTACAACATTGCACAACCCCAGGCAAGGTGCAGAGGACATATAAGGTGAATTATCTCCTGCTAAGAGGAACGAATTGCCCTTGATAGGCAGTCGATGCCAAACAAGGGGATGGCTCTACTTCCACAGCCCCTGGTACTTAGCACTGTGGTGTCTTTTTTCAGTGAGGTGGGGATGGAGGTGTCCTGCCTCTCCTTCCCCACTGCTGGCAGCACCCAGGTGGTTAATACAACAGTCTATGTCTTTTCTTCTTCTACAGTTTGGGGGAAACATTTCCCAAGAAGTTTGCTCAAGAAGCTGAGAGGATGGCATCACCTCCCCGAGGCTGCAGCAGCATTGATGCTGACTACTACCTGCTTTGTGACATGGAGGAGGCCTGGGGGATTGTTCTGGAGTCGCTGGCTGCAGCTGGTGTCATTGTCACCATTTTCCTCATCTGCTCACTCTTCTTTCTCATCTGTAAAGTCCAAGACAACAGCAAGCGGCACATGATCTCCGTCTATTTCTTCTTTCTCTTAGGCACACTTGGCATTTTTGGTCTCACTTTTGCCTTCATCATTAAACTGAATTCCAGGACTCGCCCCACTCGCTTCTTCCTATTTGGAGTCATCTTTGCTCTCTGTTTCTCATGCCTCCTCACTCATTCCTGCAACCTCAACAAACTAGTGAGAGGAAGAAAGCCCTTCTCCTGGATGGTGTTGCTGCTCCTCATTCTTTCCTTTGCCCTGGTACAAGTTGTGATCAACATTGAGTACTTAGTCACCATGCTAGTCAACCAGAAAGACAAATTTCTGAGTATGCCTCGGGAGGAGACCAACAAGGACTTTGTAATGCTTTTGATCTATGTGCTCTTCTTGATGGCTCTAACCTTCTTGGTTTCCATGTTCACATTTTGTGGGCCATACAAAAACTGGAAGAGGCATGGGGCACACATCTTTGTCACTATCCTGTTCTCCATTGCCATTTGGGTAGTGTGGATCACTATGCTTATAAAAGGCAACACAGTTTTAAAGAAACCTATATGGGATGATCCTGTCATGGCTATTGCTTTGGTGTCCAATGGATGGATCTTCTTGATAATGTATATCATCCCTGAAATTTGTTTCCTCACCGCCCCTCTGAAGCTAGAGGACTACCCTCCAGAAAATGACTCCTGCCAACCTAAGTTCATAAAGCAGACTACAGGGGTGGAAAACCGTGCCTACACCCAAGATGAAATCATGCAAGGTATGATGAAGTGAATGATTCCACTCTCCCTCAGCCCTAAGCACACATGCACCACTCATGAGCTAAAAGGGGAAGGAAGGCTATAAGAAAAGATTTGAAGATGATGGATAATTAAGAGATAGGAAAAAAGTGTCAGACTGATGAAATTTCAAAAATGCAAGTGAAATTTAATTTCCAGACAAGAAGGAAAGAGTAAGGACCAATGCAAGTGCTAAAGCTGTGTAGGAGGAGTGACTGAGTAGGAGACTTATTGTGTGTCAGAGCTGAGACATAGCTCTTTATGATTCTGTTATATCTGGGAAGTCCATGTAAAAATTGGGTGGGTTTTGTTTGCATCTTAACAATGCTTCAGGTCTTCAGACCTGTCCAGGTGATACCTTGGAAATAATTTATTTCTTATCTGGTTCCCATTATCCATTTAAAAATGAAACCATAATCCAAAAAAAGAAGACAAAGAGGTCTTACTTCTGTGTATGAGTCTCATGTCTGCTTGAGCACAGCAAAATATTTTATTAATCGAGGCTTCCCACATCTATGGGTAGGAGATGTGACTGCACTCTTCTTAGGTCTGCTACTGAGTTCACATTTGTCTCCTGCAGTCATACGTCCAGGTTTGTGAAAGAATAGCCAAGAAAGGCTATGCTTTCCCCAGGAAATACTGCAGAGGGGTTCTTGTGCATGCAAATGGGAGGGATTTGGCTGGTGATGATGACAGTAATTGTGAGGCAACAGGAGATTTGTAAATTCCAAGCCCCCCATGTTCTGTTACTTACAATACCACTCATTGATGTTTTCATAAGGAAATATTTAATTAGTCACCTACCTATGTATTTTAACTCATTCCTGACTTCATACTGCATAGTTTGATCAGTCTAAAAGCAGTTGCTAAAGTAGCCACAGGCCTTTTGAGTGTTCCTTGATGCAGTATTTCCAAACTACTATATAAGACTAACTCACCAACTTTCCCTGCCTCTTTTCTTGTGACACAGGAGACCTCAGGTACTCCCCATACTCTTCTCACTTTCAGATGAAGGTAAGATCACGTCCCCCTTCACATGTTTCACCACATGTAGGCTATTGTTCAGGCACTGAAGGGCAGGAGAATGGGAAAAGACAGATGGATCTAGAGCAGCCTCTGTGGAGTCAGGCAGGTGCTTCACATGGAGTTAGGTGATACCATGACATGTGTTCATGGAGGTGCCTGTGAATGAGGGGAGGGAGTTGTGACATGTCCAGGGACATAGGCAAAAGGGCCCCAAGGCAATGTCTGAGGTTGTGGTTTTTGATACTTCTGGGTTTGACATCACAGAAGAAGTCCTATCTTTGAGCACAGTTTCTGTACTAGACTGTGCCCTTTTCCCAGGAGATCATACTCCCTTCCCCAGCCCATGTCCTGAATGTATTCCCACCAGCAGTCACTGGAAGCTTCAGTGCAGCTCCAGAGTAGGCAGTCTGTGACTCCCAATGCCCAGTCACCAGTTCTGCTACAGACCAAAGCCTAGACAGGCCTAGTACCTCATATTATGTCCCCACATGTCCTTTGGTGACATATCTTCATTACTGGTTTGTTCTGCCAGGATCATCTTCCACAGACCCATTCATCACACTCTTAGGAAGCCTTCAGCTCTGTTTTTCCCTCCTCTCTTCTCTGTGCATTTTTTTAGTTGGTTGGTTGGTTTCTTTAAAGCCCTGTTCTATTACTTCTGTCCAGTTTTGAAAGGTAAAGTTTTTTCATGCTTCTTTTTCAGACCATTGAACCCCAAAATGATTTCTCCATTCCTCGGCCCAAGGCCCGGACAAGCCCATACCATGACTACACTGGTGGAAAAGGCCCCATGTAGCAGCTTCACAGTGAGCAAAGAGACTAAGAACCCATCAGCAAAGGCATGGAGAATGGGGCATATGGTAACAAGTGAGTCAGTACTGCAGAAGAGAATCAACCCACACTGGCAAAAGAAGAAAGGAGAGGTTATCTTTTCACTGCACAAGCACCTTGTAGCGCCTACTCCTTCCTCAAACACATCTTTCAGACACCACTCTGGCCATCTTGTCCCTGTTCATGCTGTTCTCCGTGGGACAGAGCTCATTGTTTTCTGACAGAAGAATGTGCTAGGAAAAGCCTGTCCTGGCCTATTTTCATCAGGAATGCTGTAGTACTAGAGCAACAGGAAGTTCATCAGCTTGGCCTGTGACTGGCTCTGCCCCATCCACGACTGGCTTTGATCCACTTGTGGGGATGCCTGTGCCCCACATCTGATAGAAGAGGCATCATCCCTACACATCCACACTCCTGCCCACCTGTGAACACACCTCAGATACTGCCAAGGACACCCTTACCTCTTCATCATCACTTTTGCACCCACTCCTAGCCCTGCCTGGCTCTCCTCTAAAGATCAATGGAGAAGAGACACAGAGAGAAAGAGTATTCATTTTTCCTTCTTCATGATTAGTGCTCTAGCATCAGCCTCCCTCCTAGCTCTGATTCCTGGCCACATGCCTCAGCTGAACTCCCCAGGGTGCCTGCCCAACCCCACAAACCCTCCCTCCCCACCCCTGCCATTCCAGGCTGCGGATCCCCAGAGAAAAAACCTCTTCCATGCAACTGCTTGCAATACACTTGTGGGATTTAATCCCATGCACCTTGGAGCTCTGCCTCCTCCCGAGTGTGTCTGTGGCGTTAACGCAAACATTACCCAAGCAGCCAGGCTATGGAGGGCAGACACCCTTCTTCCCAGGAGTGAGCTATCATGAACATGTGCATGTGTTTTTGTGTGCCGTGTGGACTGCACCCTGGCAATAAGCAATGAGTCTGCAGAGTTCAGTCATTCTGTAGCCTGCTTTGCACTTGGTAAATAGCTTTCCATGATATTTCATTTATAAATACATAGAGTTCTCCAAGTGGGTGTGTATGGTACAGCGGTGTCTGACACAGCTATATATTTATTTAGTACTTTGTATATGGAATATTTAATTAAAAAAAACCAAACAAACAAACAAAAACCAAACCAAACCAAAAAAAAAAAAAACCAGCCTGATTACAAGAGACTGGTGTTCTTTCTTGGGAATGTGATTCCTCTAATGGCTGGTAGGGTGACAGCAACTGCTCTCCATGGGTTGGAGTAGGTCACATGGGAGATTGCAGCTGGGGGGAAGATAGCAAAGAGATGCTGGCTTCTTTGAAGCTGTCACTGTGGACCAGAGATCACCTGCTTGAGGGTGCAGAAGAGGGTTACTTTTCCTGAATAAAGAAAGTCAATTTGGTGTTAGAAGTGCTTAAGAAATGAAAAAAATATAAACTGAAGCCACAGCATGCAAATGCAGGAGGAAAGACATGATCATTTCATTACTGCATCTGGCTGTGTCTGCTGTGTTTATATTCCTGTATTTGCTCCCTTGTATTGTGCTGGGTACTTGCACATCTAAGAGTAGGAAAGGAGCTTATAGGTATTTAATTCAGTTTATAAAAAAAAGTCTTTCTGATGTTCTGAACACTTGTAATATTTTTATTTGAAAGTAGAAACAATATCAAAGGAAAATAATGATGACGGTGATTATGATGTTAATTTATATTTTTTTAAAAAAATCTCCTGATGGTATGAGGCTGCAATCTTTCATTTTAGAGGCTTCCTCTCCCATGAGCTTTTACATGGTATGTTATGCTACCACATATCCTTACATTCCCGGCAAGTAAACTCCCTTCCTCAGGTGCAGTTCTGTCTAGACAATGTCAGGCTGGTCTTCCCTACTCTGCCTGTCCATGCTGAAGGGCAATACAGGGACATTTGGGTTTTCTGAATCATTTGGCATGAGAAAGTGCCCTCCTAGGCATTGGTTTGAAATGCATAACAGGTCATCTTGCCTTTCTCTAGTAAATTTGATGTGGAAATAATATTAGCCTTCCCTCCTCCTCCACCCTTCACCTACATGGTTCCACACCTGTAGCACAGAGGATGGGAGAGAAAACTTAAGGATACTAATGTAACATTGGGGAGAAGATTGGGAAGGGGATATGTGAAGCCATGATAGGAGTTGTTGAGACTGTTGCAGACTGAAGATAGGAGGGATGTGCTTGAAACAGTACTAAACTCTCAAGAAATTCATTTTTCAAGCTGATGTGGTGCCATTGATGGCTTAAATGTAGCTAGAGTAAGTCCCAGGAGGAGCCAAAAATGTGTTAAAACAGAGCCAGATCCCATGCTTCTGTGGAGCCTAGGGGAGCAAAGGGAGAGGATAACAGGAGAAATAAGAGTGAAGTGCGCTCTTACTCTGTGTGTTTTCCACATTCCAGACACTTACTAACTCCTTCACTGACTGCCACAGACCAGTAAGTACCTTCTAAATACACCTTGGCCCCAGAGGCAGCAGAACTAGGAGGGATGAGGGACTCCATATGCACTCCCATTGATTCAGGACACAGCAGTTCTTTTGATTACTTAGTTTTTAGTGTGCACACTTCTCAGTAGAGAGTGAAAAATCTCCTTCCATGGATTTACAGTGCCTTTTAGAGTAATTATTTTAGACTTCTGTGATGACACAAATACTAATCTGCCCAGAGTTATCTTGCACTTGTTCAGTATTAAGGCAGCTTTGGGCAAAGGCTGATTTAAATGCCAAATCAAATACAAATTTCTGTGGAACTTGGCACTGTCAGGGAAGGGGTGGTAGCCAGCCACCTAGTCACACATGTTCCAGGAAAATCCTAAACTGGTGGGGCCAGACATGGTAGATCCAAAAGGGACAAGTGAGTGGAGAAGGCAGGAAGGTTGCCTGATCCTTGTGCTATTTTTTTCTTAAAATCCGCCCACTGGAAGGCAAATAAACCCTGCAAGACCAGAGCACCAGAAATGTACACACTAAAGAAGGGTTGGCACGGAGCACACCTGGATTATGAAATCAGCCAGGATTACTGGGAGGCAGGTTAAACTCAGCTGAACTTCGTATCAGGGATGTCATGGGAAATGGGCAAAGAGGGACATAGTCACTGCTCAGGCCCAGGAACCTTCAGGGTCACCATCCCACAAGGTTGCCAGGGCTGTAGGGTTCCACATGACCAGTGAGGCAGACCAAAGCCAGTGGTGCCAAGGCCTGGGGCAGGGAAGGTGCTTGCTGGGTTCAACTCTCAAATGCTCCCAAGCTTTCCAGAAAAGCTCTCCTTTTGGCAGCTGGTGCTGGAACCATCATCCCCAAAGTGTTTCTTTGGGAGGGATTCACCCTCTCCCCACAATCCCTGTAGCCATTGTGGCACACGGGTGGCAACTGAGTCCTCCTCCCTCAGCTCGGGCAGGAGATGCCAGAGACTTCTTGTAGGCAGGGAGAAGCATGCTGCCAGTCAGTGTTGCATCCTCCTCCAGGCTCTGAAGGCAGAGGTGTTGGGGAACATGCCCAGATTCCATGCCTTTCAAGCTGATCACAGACCAAGAAAGCAAGTGTTGGTCTCTTAGAGTGATGGGAGGCAGCTGCATGGGATTGGAAACCCAAAAAAACTTTGTAAGGCCCTTGTAAGCATGGGGCACTCCCGGCCTTTTCTAAAGCAAGTATTGAAAAGATGCATCCCCTCTGGCCAACTCCATATGAGTAATGGGTGACACAGCCTCACACCCACTCTCTGCACACTCCCAGGGCCAGGGTATCAGTTTAATCAGATCTACTCCACAAGGAACAGAATCATGGGGCCATGTCTTGAACATGGCAGCTGTTCACCTAAGTGTACATGGTGGTCCTTTATCAAAATGACCATCCTTGCAGCAGGCTGATGACACAGATGATGTGTCCAGTCCTCAACAACAAATACTAACCTCTTCTCCCATACAAACCTTCCAGAGTTGTTTTACTATATTTCATTGCAGTAGATCAGAAATAAAGGTAGCTGAAGAGCAGAAACACCTCCTATCTTCCTGGCCGTGATACAAGCAATATCATCATGTGGGAGCAGAGTCTTCTTTATCCATCCCAAGTAGCTGCACTACAGCCTGTGAGCAGCACCTAGAGGGGACCAACACTCAGAGGATTAAGTGACAGCATCAGAGCATTGATCTTCCCTATCTTATCAGCCATCCAGGTTCTTGATATACACTCTCCCCAGGAATAGACTGGGTTTGCACTATCTTGAAAACAAACATGAGATCTAAAAGCTGCCATATGTGAGTAACATGTGGGATTCCTCCTGCTTAACTCTGCCCCAATCTGCCTTCAAAGCACGAGCTTCTACGCATGGAGGGAGCTGGTGAAGCCATAGGATTCCTCCTCATTTCCACCTCTTCCCTGCATTTTAGTAGGTGTAGTGGGATTACAGAGTCACACAAATGCTTTGGTCAGATTGGACCTCCAGAGAGGTCTAGTCCAGCTTCTGCCCTGAACAGGGCTCACCTCAGAACTGGACCAAGTTGTCAGGGCCTTGTCCAGATAAGCTTTGAGTATCCCCAAAGGTGAAAATTCCACAGCTTCTCAAGGCCCTTCTGCTGATCACTCTCATTGGGATTTTCTTTTAACTTGTGTGTAATCAGAATTTCCTTTGTTGCAATTCCTCTGTCATCCCTTGTCCTTTCACTGTGCACCTCTAAGAAAAGTCTGGTCTCATCTTCTCTATAGCATCCATTTACTTAATAGACAAGAGCAAGTAGATCCCCCTTAGCCTTTCTTCTCATGGCTGAGCAGGTCCATCAGTCTCTTTGGGTGACATGCTCCAAGCAGCCCTCAACTGTCTCAGTGGACCCCTGCTAGACTTGTTCCACTTGATCAAACTCTGTTTCAGACACCCAAACTGAACCCAGTACTCCACATATGGCCTCATAAGTGGTATATAAAGGGGAATAACCATTTCCCTCACCTTGTTGACTTCACCCTTACTCATGCATCTTGGTATGTTGTTGGCGTATGTTGCCACAAGCATGCACCACTGGGCAAAGTCTTCTTCTGGTTCATTTGCCCCAGCCCTGGAGGAGATTGTGCAGTTATAAACAGAAGGGACTGAACAGTTCTGAGGTTCTGTCTCTAAGGCAGGTGGTTTCTGGCAGGACCCAGAAACAGCATCCAAGGTCACTTGCAAGCTGAATGCTGCTGCAGCAGCTGCCTCTCCTGGCAGGGAATCCTAGAGAAGGAAGCCTAAGGGTCCTTGCCAATATTTGCCTGATTTCTGGGGGCTCTGAATGCTAAGTGGAGGTGTGTCTCAGTAGCAGCAAGCCCAGAGCTTGGGTACCAGCTGGTGTGCATCACTCCACTCAGGCTGGGTTTGGTGAGTTGTTGGTGACCAGCTGCACTTGACAAATAAATCTGTGCCCTTACTGGGCCATCCAGGGATAGGGAGTTGTCTCTTTCTGTCTTAGGGCAGTCTTTGACACTGCACTGAGCAATGGAGGACAGTGGTTGTGGGAGTGTCTTCAGGGTGTCTCTGCCCCACTCCAGTGACCCTTGTCCCTGTGTACCTGGAACTTGTGTTATGTCCTCTCTCTACCTGCAGCATGTTCACCCTTCTGTACCCAGGAGTGTTTTATGTGAGATTCCCTCCCTTAAAGTCAACATGCCCTACCACTCACAGTTTCTAGGGAAACTGGTGTTTGCTTTGTCTTTGCTATGGTGATGAGTGAAGCACCCTGCTAGATAGGAGTGCCATTTCCTGCTTTCTGAAGTGCCAAGTGTGGAGCAAGAGCTGCCCTCCTAGCTCATCAGGCTGATCTTATCTGGATCTATCTCTGTAGTGATATTCTCACATTAAATCAGTAACAGGTGCATTTGCAGAGAAAGAAAAGGCTGTGGCTTACAAAATGGGCATCTTGTTATCTAATAAATTAGTCAAGAGCTGAAATAGAATGTTGTGTCTTGAACATACGGCCATGTCTGCTGTTTCTCTTCCCCACCTTCCCCCCCCAGTGGTCTGCAGTAAGGCTCAAATGCTGGAGCAGAAGTGTGAAGTTTGTAAAGCTGAAAATTTGGGGTGATGTCTATAGTCATGGGGAGAAAGGGACTTAAGGAGCATCCTTGATCCTGGTGCTGTTCCTTTCTCAGTGCTGTAGAAAAGCATGTTTTCCTGTAAATCAGCACTTTGCCAGTTTTACCAGACTGAACAAACACATGTTTGAATCTCAGAAATTAGGTACAGTGTTAAGCATTGCTCAGTGTCACTTAGTCATCCCAGGACCCCCCTATAATCAGAGTAAATGAGACAGGCTGTTCCTGCAGGCACTCCGTTTTTACCGGTGCCAAAACACCCTATTTCACTGCCTATTTGCTCAGAAGGAGCCGGTCATGACCCTCAGCCCCTAAACCAGCCACCTGGGACTGGTGTCAAGGGAGCAATGACGAACACAGGGTCCAGGATGCTTTCAGCATCTGCCTGGTATCCATGGTGGTGTCCAGACTAGCGGGCCACGTCCCACTGGGCTAATTCTGGTGGAAGTAAAAGCAACCCCCTCAAAAACAGCAAGGAGGCTGTTTGTCCATTTCTGTTTCCGCAAAAGAAGCGGAGGCAACGCCAAGCCGGTGAGAAGAGAGGAGCCGTCTGCCCCGCCGGGTGGCCCTCAATTCGTCGGGGAGGCTCCTCCCGCTGTTCCACCGATGTCCATAGGGAGGCGCCCTTGTCCCGCGGAACCCGGAGCCACCGCCTCCAGGCCCCGCCCCGGAGGGCTGAGAAAAAGGGGGGAGGAGGAGGGGGCGATGGGGTGGGAAGTGTTGCTGCTGTAGGCTGAGGGGTCTCCAGCTCCATAGGGTCAGAGCAAAGCACGTTGAACTCCTTGTAATTAACAGGAAAAAAAAATTTGCATCTTATTAAAGCTTTACTATTAAAACCTTAAAAAAAAAAAAAGTTATTTCATGGCTTTTGATTTTACTTTTGTAAAATTTGCAATTTTTTTCCCATGAAATGATTTATTTGACTCAGCAAGTTCCAATTAAAAACAAACAAACAAACAAACAAACAAAAAAAAAAAAACCACTAAAACTTTCCAGCCTAAAAAGGAAGCTTTTCCACTGTGGAGTTCAGCTTGTTTTACACAGCAATACAAAAAGCTTATCTCTGAACTCATTTTATTTTAGGCAGTTTGATTGGATTTCAACTAACCTTTTCCTGACTGGCTGCACTTTGGCTGCTGGAGAGAGATGGTTGCCTGGAGAGCCTCCAGCTCTGGTGAGGTTTCTGGGGGCGAGAAGGATCAGTCAGTGCCCAGACCCTGGGTCACAGACTCCTGGTTGATTCATGAGGCCTTGGGAGATGGACAGTCACTGGGGTACAGCAGCAGATGGGCAAGAGGGTTTTCTTCTGGCAGCTTGGCAGTCCAGGCAGATTATGGCTCACCAGCTCCGCTCCCCATCCTGTCCAGCTTCCCAAATGGCAGCCACCAAGCTCCTGGGCCTGCCTGGGGGGGACCGTGCCAGAGCCAGTGATACCAGGCAGCAATGTGGGCAGGACAATCTTATTATACAGAGAAGCAGCAGGTAGATAACATTGCAAGGATCTGCAGGTAGATAACATGACTTGTCTGTGTCCCTTTTCCTCCTCACCCATCACCACCATTATCACTGTATATCGATGTATATGTTGTGGTTCCCCTTGTTACATCCAGAATTTTAGGTTTAAAATGGCAAATGATTTGTGTGAGATGAGACCTCAGCAAAGACAGGATTAAATGTCCAGATCATAAACTCAAATCACCTCCCAAGCAGATGCAAGGAAGTGTGCTGATTTGAATGGGAAAGGATAGAAAATATATGGATATACCTACCTGACTCCACTGAGTGGTCTATGGACAAGATGAATGCATAAAGTTTTTCCAGCACAGCAGATATGTGGGATTCTGTCAGTGTGGCAATCTACTGGGTTGTAAACAGGAGTCTGGTGGAGTATGCTGAGGCAGCATACAACAGCACAGGCTGCTGCTGGGCTGCTGGAAGGACTGCAGAGAAGTTAACTGCTTCAGGTGAACTGGGAGCTGCCTCCACAGCTCTCACAGCATCACATTGCTAATGTCACCCTCCCTGCTCCTGTCTTAGGAGGAAGCTGGCTCTGCCACTTGCTGTGCTTTAGTGTGTTCGCTGAGAGATGAACTAAAGCCTGCCCCGTGTGAAGACCTGAAATCTGGAACTGCCTGTTTTATCGTGATGTCGGAATCTTCAGATACCAGACGGTGGCACTGTGGGATTTGCAGCCACCGTGGACACACGGTCCCGTTTGTGCTGAGTTACCCAAACCGCGCGAAGATAGATCATGCACCATTTTTAACCTATTCAAAATGTTCGAGTGTGTTCACACCAGATTAGTGATTCGAATCTTGATGGTTATCACATTTTTCATCCGACGGGAGGAGTCCTAAAGCCAGATTTACGTAGGTGGTCAGCTCTGGCTCTAGCTACAAATGATATTTTTTTAAATTCTGCAGACAAGTTGGATGGGAAGGGGGGAAGATCCTATCTCTGCAAGTTTCATTATGCAAATATAATTTGTCTTTATTGTCTAGTTGTAATCTCTAAAAATGGAACCAACTTTGTCTATATTGAATGAATGAGGAAATGCTGAAAGAAGCTGTATTCTTTATAGGATTCCAAAGAGATGATCAGTGTCTCTTGCCTGATTTCTCTTTCATAGTGCACTCTTCAAATGCAATCAGCTTTTAGAGCATGCTCCGACTCCAACTGTGAATACAATGCTCACATTTAAATTAATAGAAGTATGATGATACATTTGAAGTGAAAATCTGGGACAAAAAAAAAAAAAAAAAGTTAAATTCTTACTGGTAAAATCAATGACAAAAGTTTCTTCAGCTTTAGTTCTCACTTTAGAGGCATCTCTATGTCTAAGATTAGAATCATTTTTATGGGTATATGTGTCTTAGCAACATCCTAAGAAATAAAAACACATGAACTTCGGGAGCATTTCATACAAGGAGTTTAGAAATACGTCTTTGTGGTCTCCCTCTTAACAAAGATTTTTTTTCTGCATTTAACTCCACTGCCTTAACCCCCGTTCTACCCTGAGAGATAGGGAATTTTTTTGATTGATAGAATCATTGTAATACATGTGGACAAGGTGCTGGACTTGTATTGGTATTGGTGATCTCAGGTATGGTATTCAGTAATATTCCTGTTTTGTTTCTGAGGTGTCTATTGAATTGCTAAGAGTCCTACAGGAGATCTTTCATGTGCTTATCCTTCCATCATGCCAGCATGATGGGGAAATGCTGTTTCCTACATTCAGGACACATGGTCAAGAGCAGATTTCCACTGTGCCTAGGTGGCTGCTCACCTACATGCTTAGGTGAGTTGTGCTGGGTCACTCAGAGTTGAGATTCAAATCTGGGCTTCTTCAAGGAGAAGACTCAAACTACTGTATCCTCCTTCCTCTCCCTGTAATAGAGGTGATGTCTGGATGATCACATGTGCCCACAGTCCCCTAGTCTGACCCAGAGGTGACTGCATGGGAGCCAGAGGCTGAGCCACACCAGCTCCTGCAAGCACACATCTCATGCACAAACAGGCTGAGCCCATAGCTGAGCCAGTGGCTCATCATTACCTGGGCAGTGATGGATACCAGTCCCAACCATCAAGTACATTGTCTAACTTGGGAGCAGTGGCTAATCACAACATGGAGGTTTTGGCTCCTTTTCCATTTTTCTTACGGTTAACTTGTCATTTGTCATCAATGAGGTGAAGCTAAGCAGCAAACGATCTTAGACCTGAAACTGTTCTGATCTCTCTGTAAGGGTGGAAGGAAGGGGGATCCAGCGGATTGATGGGGAGCTGGGTAGGGAGATTGTGTGTCCCCTTTTGGTTCACCCCTCCTGTGTAGTGGGCATCACAAATCCCAAGTGACTTCAGCCATCAGTGTGGTCCCTCTGGGTGCAGTGCCATCTTCCACACTGCTCTATGTTGTTGCTGTGACTACTCTCACAGTGGAGGAGCAGTGATCCTTGGCATGCTCCCATCCCTGCAAATCTCTTTGCATGCAGAGAACTGAAAAACTTCTGGAATAATTAGCTTCTCCATCTGTTAAACAGCCTGAGCCCCAGCAAATCTCTCATGAACAGCTGGTTTACAGGACAGAGAGGACTAAACAGAGTAGAACAGCTCTTCTGATCAACAGCCTTATTCAGAAGGGGCATTACTATCCAGTGTAAATCATCAGGGTTTAAGTTCCCTTCCTGAAGGAGGATGCCATCTCAACTGGCATTGATCCTTTGCTTAAATGGGAATCTCTGTAGGAAGAAATAAGGAAAGTCAAAATACCTGCATGCTCTCAGGGCATGAAGTAATGGGGTGCTTAGGATAGGCCTTTACAATGACTGTCCTGTCCTCCCTGCCACTGATTGAATTGCAGCCCAACAGCTGGATGCCCAAAAGCAGCCCAAAAGCACACTGGCAGCTGGACTCCGGCATCTCTGTGGACTCTCCACCCTGGTCCTGACAATTTGTCCTGGCCCATCTTACTAGGTAGATGAAGCAAGCACAGGTTTCCCAGAACAAGCTGCATGTCTGCCACTTGTGCTATCAGCCAGCAGCAGCATGCTGCAGGGATTTCGTAAGAGGGAGGAAGTCATGGGTTAGAGGCACTTGGCTGAGGGTTTCACTAGCTGCAGCTCTGCCTGGAAGAAGCTCCTGATACTTGTCTCATGAGTTGGACCAGATCTGCAATCATGAACAGACATCAGGGAGGATGGAATATCTCCCAGTCAGGCAGAGGGACCTCCTGTCTCCATGGGCAGGACAGCTGAAGTGCAGCTCCCTGCACCCAAGCTATCCATCCTCCTATCACACCATGACTTTCTACTTAGCCTCCAGCTGGTAGTCTAACCAAAGGAAGGAGAAAGGCAGGAGTGGGGAGTAATCCTGTCACCTTGTGCTGAGAGTGAGTGTTCATCCTTTGCAGCTTCCTTTGAGCATCTGTAGTCCTTATTTGCCTGTCCCATTACTGTCCAGCTCTGCAGGTGATTTCCCGCAAGTGCTGTGAACCAACTGCACTTCCTGAAGGTCTGAAGAATGAGGACATTATTTACTTTGGTTGTCGATGGGCATCAAATTGTGTGAAAGAAATGTATGCCTCAGCTCTATCACTATCTAGGACCAAAATAACAGATAAAAGAAGAAAATCAGTGGGAGTTATCATTATATGGAGTTGCCATGGAAATAGCATGAGAGAATTTGGAGGAGAGCTAGCACACCATGCCTCCAGGAGGGCATAAATCTCCTGCTAGCCTCACTCCTTTTTATCACATTGACAGGCAATATTTCTTGCTTTAGCAAAAGGTGGGAAAACATCAAAGCACAGTTCTAACATTTTTGTCTATCCCTTGATTTCTCTGACCAAGACCTCCCTGACCCCTCAAGAAATAGAAATGTGAACCTGTAAAGAAATAAAAGATATCAATCATTTAGCATAACTTGCTTAGCATTAGCAGCTAAATGTGATGAAGCCTTAGGCTGCAAGCTGTGAACTTGCACCTAGGTATGCTGAACTTTCACTTAGTTAAGTAAAAGGAGGTCCCAGAGCCAGTTTGAGCTGGAAGATAAGGAAGTAAGGAAGACCACCACCCTTGTCAGAAAAGCTGCAACCTTAGAGATAAGAAAAGAAACATCCCACCTAGAGACAATGAAGGGACCCAATGAGGAATGGGAAGACCTCAGACCCTAATATTACTACTGGTCAGCACTGTCATTAGGGGGGTAGGAAATTTAGAAGGTAAAGGTGTAATTGCCCAGTGATTTTTTTGTTCAGGGACCCTCTGCAAAGGCAGCCAGCTCGAGCTGTTTCTACCACTCTACCATTCAGATAAATGACCATAATGGACTTAAAGCCCAAGACTCTGTTACAGGATACCTAGGGTGGAGAAGCTTTTTTAACAAACCCTAGTGTTACTGAAAAGTTGTCTTGGAAACCATTTGATAATTTTAGTAAAATGGTAAGAGGGTTGTCATTTTCCCTAGAAAATATTTATTGACTTCTGTGAAAACATATGAAAAAAATGTAAAACCTTCTTTAAAAATGTAATAGATTAATACTTTTTTTTTTTTAAGAAAAAATGTAATAGCTCATGAAAAGGATTTTTTAAATATTTATTTCTAAGTAAAGGCATTACAATTTGAATGATCTCAGCATTTCAGTGAAGTTGCTGTCTTGTGCTGTTGCACCATTCTGGGAAGCCCATTTTATTCTCCTCTCTCAGTCATAGAATCATAGAACAGTTTGGCTTGGAAGAAAACTTAAACATCATCTACTTCCAACCCCCCTAAGTTCCCCACAGTGACTAAATCCCACTTTTAAATTGCCTCATCCCTTCTTAATCAGGACAGGACAACCATGTCTGCTCACGCACCATATCTTGAGGCTCTACAAACACAGCTATGATGCTTGATGTGGTGGGTGGCATCCTCCAGCACACTCATCCAGTTCTGCACCCTGCACTTCCCAGCAAGCTGTAGGTCACTCCTCTGGAGGGTAGTCCCCAATCAAGACTAGCAGTGATGGCTGTGGCAATCTGACACAGAGTAAACTACCACTTGGATGTTGGCATCCATCCTCTTAAGAGTACAGATATGCAATTGTGAGTGAATGAAACCAGTTCTGTTCTCGAACAAAATCATCATCCCCTGCTGCAAAGCCTCACATGGAGCTCTGCTGCATTGTTGCTCCACTTTGTTGCAATACTTTTTCCCAGGACACCACCTTCCCAGGGCTTTGGCCACTACAGGATGTAACTGAGAACCTTTAGAGACAAGAAGGACCCTCAGCCTGCAGCCAGGATCCAAAGGGGAGAGGGCAGACAGGAAAGCCTGGGCATTCCTGAAGCAGCAAAGTTTTCATTTTTGTACCTGCTCTCTTTCAGCAGAGCCAATAAGTGGAATAGGAAAGATTCCCAGAAGCCTCCAATGAGACCTCATCTTTCTCACCCACCAGTTCAAATGCTTTGTTCCCACATCAGTGCTGCAAGGGCAAGTGAAATGAAATGAAGCAGAATAACAAGAAAGGAAGCCAAAGAACGGTCCCCAGATGCTCCTTTAAGAGCCAGTACAAGTTATGTCCCAGCTACTGACCTCAGTTCTGGCTTGGAGCACCATTTCAGCAACTGAGTTTCCATCACATTTGTGTCTCCACTTGCAAAAGCAGGGATGCCAAGTGATGTAAAGATCTACATTTGGAAGCCGCTTTAATACAGAATAGCTAAAGCTGTGGTGTAGGGTGACTACTTTAGCCTGGGCTGCTTCTTTAGCTTTCAGTCATCACTTTTGCCATTATGACAGTAATATCAACTTCTTTTTTTCCCTAAAGGTGTCTTAAAGATAGCAAGGAAGCAGAGGAGAGAGGAAGAGGGTCTCTTTAAACATCTGCATTGCTAAGGCAGAAGTCTTACAGTTATCTAAGGTGTTACCAGCAAATATTTATCCTCAGAACAAAACCTGTGTCTTAACTTCTTGTTGATTGTTTTGTCTGTTTGCTCAGCATCAATTTGAGATAAAATTATACACATAATTTTATAAATGCTATTTATAAAGCTCTGAACACATATTATGCATATTTTGTGCAAAAATGTATCCATTTTTACCCCTGTGAAATGACAAGTCCCAAACACTGAATAATTCCAAAGGGGCTATTTTTATGGCACTTGGTGGTACGTATGTTGCTGAGTAGCAGCTCTCTGTCTTTAGTCATGGGAATAGACATCATTTTTAGCTTGTCATAATTCTGGAGCTGGATTCATTCCAGAAGAACTTGTCATAACAGTGGGCTGTTGAATGGCTATTTATGATAAATGGATTAATGGATTCTAAGATCAAATATTTTGGAAAACAATTGTTTATCTTTGCATCAGGACTGTCTGTGGAGTTACCATTCATCCCCTTCGCTGTGTCTCCCAGGGCAGGGAGCTGCAGTAACTGGGAAACTCTTCGGCTGGGTGCTTGTTCCTAGGACAATTTCCTCATCTTGCTGGTGTGTGTGGTCATATCTTGTTGCTTTCAGTGGAGTTATCTGGAAGCACATGCCTCCAGCATTCCATCGGGATTTTTGTTTTCACATATTTCTTTCCAGGCAAAAGGAAAATATCCAAGGCCTTTTCAAATGCTACTGTCTTAGCATCAGGAGCAGGAATAACCTGAAAGGTGAAACAAAAATCCCTGTCTGTATCTATGCAATTTTTGCTACACTCTGGGCTTCCATTCAAAATAATTTTTTTTTTTAAAGCAAAAAATCTAAATTACATGCTAAAGAAAAAGCTTTATTTTTTCATTTTCATTCAGAAATAGCACTATTGCAATGTAAAATAAATTAACTCCTGCTGCCTCTTAACAAAACATCTCTGTGGAGACCTGTCTCCAGCCAAGAGAATCCCCTGGCTCAAGCTCTGACCTTCATTCCTGAATGCAGAGAGATCTCCTGTGCAACCATTAAAAAGCTGATACCAGCCATGCCTGGAGCATGCATGTGAGGAGCTAAGCAGGTAACAGGGCACTGCCTGTCCCAAAAGTGAGCAGTGCCACTGCCATGCCCAAGGAGATGGGAAAGGTGAGGTGTGAAGCTACACAGGGGTCAGCACTCAGTCAGACCAACAAATACATCTGTGAGAAACAAAACCACTCCTGGGCACCCAGTGTGCCTGAAACCGTAACAGTTTTTTCCATCTCTATTTGCTCCGAACCCCATTTCCCCGTTCAGATCAAGCAATCACTCCAAAAATTGCAGGACTGCTTTCATTGTTTGGAAATTGTCTGGACAGGTTCCCAACTGGAGGATGTTTTAGGCCAGGTTCCCAAGATGCAATATCTCATAAAATCAGTTTCTGTTTTTCTCATCGCTAAGGCAGGGAGGGGTGCTCAGAGCAGTTTCAGCTGCTCTTGCAGCTCAGGATTTTGTTCCTCCTGGGAAGCAGCACCAAGGATGTCCTTAGAGAAAGAGCTCTGCTCTCTGCAAAGGCATGTCCCAAAGTCTGCAAAGTAGACTGCAGCACAGCAGGAGGAGAGTCATGCTGGTGATTTCCAGGAACATCTTTGTTCCCTGGGCCCTGCTGCAAGGAGGAGATGTGGTCTGGCTCAGGGCAGGGCTGAAGAAGCTGGGAGGCATCTCTAGTTCCTCTTCTATGTTTAATTGTGCTGCAGCCACAAAAGCATAAGCCAAGGTAAAGGGCCAGTGCGTGAGCTACGAGCCACCCAAAGTACTATGTCCAACTGACCCACCCCCACAGCACCCTACCCCAAGACAGCACAAGTGCATCAACCTTCCACAGGATTTTTCCTACCCTTCCAGCTTGGGTTTCCCACATGTGGGTATTGGTGTACAGGTGGAAGCAAGGCACTGGAGAATGAGAGGCATGGTTTTACATTAACTTATTACTTCAAATAAACACCACTGCAGGAACCATCCTCTTCAAAGTACCCTAGCTAAATAATACTACAGCTAATGAAAGAGATTTCAATGAGTCAGCACATGTTGCTTTGGAAGGACGTTCCTTTGCGAAGCTGAGTCATAAAGGGGATTGAGAAACTCTACAATCAGTGATAAAATAGCTAGAAAGATCTTCCAGCTGGAAAGAGCACCCAAAATTGTCATGCTGTACACTACCTTTTATTTCAATGCTTGGCTCTGGGTAAAAGGTTTCATTTGTTTCATTTGTCTGAGTATGATGCATTTCAAATTTCAGATCCTCTCCTCTCTTACCCACAGCAACATTCAATTCTGTTGATCTTGTGCTTCATCAGTCATGTCAGAAGGTGACTGAACTTTTTGTCTAATAATAGAAGATGCTTCAATTGCTTCTTTGAACTCCAATTAGGAAAGGCCTTAAATTAAACACTAGGGATATAAAAAAAATTGAACGAGATTTGAAAACTCTGGTAAAATACTCAAGGGAAAATAGTTGCCATGGCAATGCTTCTCTGTTTTCTCTTGGGATAGCAGAAGTATGTGCTGTAGGAGACACTTCCCCAACACACATTTCATTTAGATCCAAACCCACTAGGTTAGAAGTCCAGGCAGGGTGGGTGGTGCAGCTGCCCACATAGCACTGGCATGGTCTCTGCTGTCCCATCACAAGGACCCCAGTGTCAGGTCACAGTGCCAACATCACATTACATACCCAGCACAACACAGTCACCCAAGTCATGATGCAGGTCAGGGTGCTGCAGCACATGACTGAGGAACTGCTTTTCCACACCAGCTGCTTCTTGATGGCCTCACAGCTCCAGAGCATCTCTGCTCTTTCTTGGTCCCACAAAGCAAGTAGGCTTGGGAAGAGGCTCACAGTTTACAATATCTATCTGCATCAGCTCATAGGATCCCAGAAGGAAGAGTTGCAATGGCACTTTAAAATCCACACTGCAGGCCAGGCTGCAGGGGATGTAAACAGGAGGCACTGGCCTGATCCTGTAATTGGTACATGGCAGTGTGTTGATCCATACACATGAGAATCCAAATCCAAAAAGACATTGAAACAACTAAATCCCAGTGGTATCTTTCAGGATGTGGTTTGTGGTTTCTGGGATTTTTCACTTCCATTATTACTTTTGAAAAATCACCAAAAATTCAGGCTCCTCAACTTAGTTCTTCTCACCAGGACTGCACAGAAGAAACATCCGAGGCTGCCCTGGGACCTTGGGCTGCTGATGAACCAGACACTCACTCTAAGAACAGTGTGGCTCCTTCCACCCCATTTACTCAAGTCTCTCCTCACAGAAAGTGGGGAGTGGGCAGCAATGAGGGGTAGGGGAGCATCATGCACCAAATTGTCACTTAGGCATAGGGTCTGGATGTGGAATTTAGACAGACAGCACCTTAGGAATCAAGTAGCATTTACACTGACCCATCTTCTGCAACAGCTCCCACGGGAAAAAAAAAAAAAGGCATCTGCCATGGCTGAAATCTGTCTTGTGCAACATATTCTGCTGAGAGCAAAGCAGAGATTATGAATGAGCTGACAAAAACAGCCTGCTGTTGGCATAGGCACCAAGCAGAGAGAGAGTAGCTACACTGGAAGTGTTTCATCCATTACTGTCAGAGAAGTCACTTTTACCACTGATCCTGCTCCAATAAATCATGTTGCCAAGCATTTTTATAGAGGCTTTATATATCCAAAGCTGCTTATGGTCCTGTTAAAAGAGATGCATTTCTTTTCTAGCTTAGTGTGGCTGAAATGTTGTCACAGAAGAAAGAGAGTCACTGCTCAGAGTGCTATTGTAAAAGAGGTATTATTGTAATTACAGCAGAAGGAATGATGTGAGCTAGGAGCCACCATCTTCTTCCCCTGTCCCATCATCATCGGGCAGTCTTGCAAAGCTGAAAATTTGCTATGACAAGCACAATAGCTGCTCGTGCACCCTTTGCTATGGCAATTGATGAAAATGGGGAAATAATTATGTTACTTCCCCATTCACCATAAATCACCCATGCCCTCTAAGTGACTAGAGTATTACGAGTATGGCCAGATTTATATGGACAACTTAACTAATTAGCTTTATTATAAAGGCTGTCATCTTCTTAATGCAGTGTTAGATATATTTAGGCATGTGTCTACAAAATAATGTAGCTCTTCCCTAAACTAAGCTCTCATTCTAGCAGACTTAAAACCTGAGTCTGCAAATATTTGCCCTGTGGCTCCGTTTGCCTTATCAAGTTATTCGGCAACAGCAGAAGCCAACCAATAGATAAAAGCAGAGGGGCTGGAGACACCTACATATACACTACATATATACATATACATACACAGGTATATACAGATATTTATACACATGCATGTACATATATATAAATATATATGGTTTGCCACCATTGAGGCCAGCAGGAAAACTCTCACCCATTATATTACTAACAAGTGAGTAGCTTAGAAAGCTGGTGTACCCAGAAGAGCTAAATCTACACAGCATGCCTATAATTCCTGTAAAGATTATGTTTTTGAATTTGGCTCTATTTAAAAGTGGCCCTTCCTGTGGCTGGGTCTACTGCCATCACACTGCTGCTTTGGATAGCACTGGGAGGGCCCTGCCCAGCTGCTAATTAGCTGAAAAGCCACTCCTGTCTCTGGAAGGCAGAGATAATTCCTGAGGCTATTACCTTGCTGAGCCCGTCCAGCCCAGCAGGCAGCACGGGCAGCCGAGGAGATGCTCCATTTCACCATTGACCAAGGTGATGGGAAAGGGGCTGTGGGCAGTGAAACAGCCTTTGGTGCACACACTCACCCGCATCCCAACAACACAGCTGCTGACAGAGCCATGGTGCCTAAGCAGAAAGAAACTTCCTCCTTTCAGTTTTCCCTGCACTGGCTTAAAACCACACACAACAGTTAGCATCGTGCCACCCTGCCAAACATTAGAAAAGCACCAAAATTCCCCCATTTCAGCATTTGCTTGAGACAGAAAAGGGATCTTCACAGGCACAGAAGAGAAGCAAGGAGGTGTCTCTGCAATCTGCTGCACTACTATCCCTTGGAGAACAACTACTGGAGGGGGCAGAGAAAAAGCTTTTTTTTTCTAAACATCAGTCCAGGGGTCAGTTCTGTGTAAAGGAGCAGCTGTGACCACGCTGGCCTTGGGTCAAAATGCAGAGTGCACCTCTGACTCTGGGCCCCAGCACAAAGAGGTTGCTGGAAACCCTCTAACACGAACAGCAAGCCTGGCTGTCCAAACAAACATGCACCTGCAGTGATTGAGGCTTATCAAAAAGCTGGCTGACTTAGCTGCCTATGGAGCAGAAAGACAACCTGCTGGAAACCCTTAGCTGAAGAGTATTTCTGCCCTTCCACATGCAAGGAACTCCTTTCCATAGGATGAAAGGATGCCTTAAGTCTAAAAAGCAACAGGACAAAGGCATGGGATAAAGTCTACCAGGGTTCACCAAACACAGTAACAAAAACTGCTGAGTCACATTATACCAGAGACAGGGAAATAGAGGAGGTACCAGCCGACAGTTGTACTGATTCTGTAAATGTCTCAGGCATCCACTACTGTTCATCACTGGTGTCAGGCACTGAGTTAGATGGACCTCAATGTGACAATATATATCTTAACATTTCGAGATAGTAGGTCATGTTGAAAATCAGTCAGAAATATTTGCCTTAATGCTGTTAGTGAACCCCAGCCACTGAACACACAAGTGAACACACCATTTTCCTCAGGCTAGTTTCTACATTAACACAAATACATCAGTAAAGCCTCTCAGTGGCTGGAACCAATGAAGAAGATTACTCCGTCAGCTCCCATCTTTCACAGTAAGATAATGCAGGGCCACACCAGGATATCTAAAAAAGTAATTTACTGGAAAAAAAAAGCATTATCACTCTTTATAGATACTGGAGGATGATTAGTACCCCAAACAAACTGGCAACCTGAAGTCTTTCAAAACAACAACTCCCACTGAGCTCACAAAGTCAATGATCTCCACAGAAATTTTAAATCACATTAATAATTTTTTATTTACTTAAAAACTCTAGAAAATGCAGACAGAACACAGGTAATTTTGTGTATCCAGAAAGGGCAATTCAGTTTTGCATAAGCTTTTGGTATCAGTTAACTCTGTTTATGAAACTGCACTCTGCTGACTGCAAGCAAAAAGCCAGTAGCAGGGCTGTGCAGGCAGAGCCTACAGACACGACTACTCTCAATGTTGGGTCAGAAGCTCTCGCTCTCTGTTCAGAATATGCATGTTATGAAAATACACATGCTGCTGAGATTTGCAGCTCTGCTCATATTAGGTTTATTATTGGTCTTCCTAAGATTTCACAGCAGAAATTTTGAGAAATTGTAGGATTTTGATCATTGCACAACAGTCACCCCCAGCAGCCAAAAGGGACTGTATCCAGAGTCTACACAAAAGTTCCAAAATGAACCCGGGTACACATAAAGACAGGCAGGTACTGTGCCTCTATATCCCTCACCCACACAGATAAAAATAATCTGGGACATGAATAGGTCCCTTTAGATTTAGGGACAGCCTTAGAATGGCCTTTGTTCTTTAAAAAACTCCTTCAAAAGCCTAACTCTTCATCTGCCTTGATTTTTCCTTTTCATTCCTCCTCCTCTGCACTGCAATAACTAACTGTAGCCAATAGCTTTTCCCTTGGGGTTTGGCTTCTTTCGTTCGTTTGGCTTTTTAATTAAATATCTGTGCTTTTTACCCATCATGACTAGCTCCTCCTGCACACAGGTTACTAAAACTCTTGTGAGGTCTACAGCAAAGCTCTTACATGGCTCAGCAAGAGAGAAAAGGAAAGCACATCAGAACCTCAGGTTTTCTCCTTTTACTGGCAAGATTTGTCTTCAGAAAGCAGGTGTGTATCAAACAACTTGACTGGCCAGAACCTGGGATGCCACCTGCCAAATCCCTCTTTCAGCTCCAGTGGGAAAATGACTTTTGGAAAGTGGCTTAACTTTGGGGCACTTAAGCATCAGAGGAGCACACTTCTTCCAGTGGAGCTAACAAGTTATACAGGCACCCACAGTAGCATGGTGTGTGAGCATGTTCCCACTCAGGCATCCTTCTGCTTCCCTGGCAGGGGTGACAGCAAAAATGTTGGTTTGATTAAACATTTCCAGTCTTCCTAAAACAAGACCCAAACTTACTACTGTACCTGAAGTTTCTGAAAGGGTACACATTATTTGACACAAATCCCTGTTTTCAAGAACAGAGAGTTTTCCTCCTTTAAAGAAGACAGCAGCTCCAAGTGGCCCTTCAGAAACTAACCACCTGGTTTTAAAGAAATGTTACACACAAGGAGAAGGAAGGTTAGGAAGTTACCTTGGGGTCTCCACATCACATTGTCCAGCTGCTAGCTGAGATCAGGATGTAATGCACCCCAAAATGTCTCACATCCACCAGAAGGATAGCTGCAAACAGAAATCTGGATTTTCCTCTGACATTTGTCAGTCAAATGACAGAAGTTTTGCTCTCCTACACACTGTAAAGTGTGTACACAATGTAAAGGATGCTTGTTTTTACCATGCTGTGTTGGTAGCAGTGGCTATGCCCCTTTAGGCTGCTTTTGGAATGGCATAGATAAACTCAGCACTTCACAGCTGCAGCAAGCTCAAGAAGATAGACTCCATTGTATGTGTTTTCTTCAGGCCTGCCTGCCTAGGTGAGACTAATAGTCTGCCAGTACTTGGATGCAATTCCTGTCAGGCACCAGTCTTGCTAATTAAGTACTTTGGCTGTCTCAGTACTGAACTCTGGGAGCACAGTGGAGATAAAATCAAGCCATGGAGAAACCACAAGAGTCTGTGAGGTTGAGGACCAAATGAAGAATGATCCAGAACAAAGGAGCAGGACTGTTAAGGAAGTCTGCACTGTTCTTCTAAAGTGGTTGGTCCATGAGAGACCAAGGTATAGATGTAAGAGGAAGGAAACTATGATCCTCTGCCAAATGATTAGTTTATTTTGAAAGGGAGGTTATCAGTGCCAGCCAGCACCATGGGGAGGGAGGTGCTCACACTTTCACAAACCAGACCTCATTGCGTCGCCCATAAGGCTTCATGGGGGGGTCATAACCATTGCAGAAGTAGAAATCCTTGTGGTATGCAGCTTCACTACCCAGAGCAGACTTCAGCTTGGCAGCACAGTTCACATAATCCATCTCTTTAGCATAGCCACCAAACTGCCTGCAAAGAAACCAAACACAGAGAGGTGCTGAGCAGCCCTGGCAAAGCACAGAAAGGAAGAGGGAAAATAATATATAGTCACAATATATCTAGCCACACATTTTGGTCCAGGTCCCACCAACATGCATTCATGTAGGTGCTATTCTTTGTGAACAAGTACTCTTCATCTGTGATGGATTAAGTCTCAAGGGTTACCCACCTAGGGTGCAATCATCCATCAGTAGACCTCATCTGTCAGTCAGCAGAATGTCCCTGCTCTTTGAGTCATCACCCTATTAGAGAAAAAGCTTCCTAGAACTCAAGGCTATTGACAAGTCTGCTCAGTCCCAGTCTTTACACCAACGCTGTCAACAAACATGTTCACTGTGGTGTCCTGGTTTGAGTGAGAACAGAACTAATTCTGTTCAGGGATTTTACTTTTCAGCTCAATTCTTCTAACTTACTGCATGGTCTGAAGCCTGTTTTCACAGACAATGTCTGCTGCTGGCAGTGATAACACTCCATGTTTAGAGTTACTACCAAGGATTGGTGAGCAGACCAAAACCACTGCTGGATCTTGTGTACCACATTAGGGGGGTGCAGGAAAGTGAAAGGCTGCACCTGCAGGGAGAAGCGGACAGGGCAGGTGACCCCAAACTGACCAACGAGGGATTCCAGCCCATATACGTCATATTCAGATAAAGCAGAGGGATCTGGAGGGTCTACAGCTCGTGCTTTCTAAAGGCTCCTGGGTTCTTCTCCCCTCTTGGATCACTTTGCCCATTTTGCTTGGCTTGGCTCAGCTCAGGTCCTCTTTTGGCTCTTTCCTTGGAACATCCAAGGAGGACTCTGTCTGTTCTGCCTTTGATCCCGATCTGTGTGTTCCTGAATCCAGTACCAGAATCTAGCTCCTGAACACAGCTCCCATCTGCTGTGGGGCCCAGTCTGGGACTCCCCCAGTGCCTGCTCCACAGCATCAGTGATGGTGATGTAATTACCATCATGGGGGTTGCGTGCGATACTGCTTTTGTATGTATGTGTATATATTCTATTTTTATTATTATTATTTTAATTTTCATTAAAGCTGTTCTAGTTTCCTTTTGTAATCGCTAAGTGTCTCTCCCTTATACCTTTCTCTTCCCCTTTGGGGAGGGAGGGGAATTAACAGACAGTGTCTGTTAGAGGTTTAGCCTTGACCCTAAACTGTGACATGTGGTGTGAACAGACATCTGCTGGATGCCAGATCATGAAGGGAAACGAAACTATAGGCAGCCCAAAGAAAAGAAGATGTAGAAACAGAGATGTAAGCAATTACAACCCACAATGCTATTTAAAAGGGGTGAGCTGAAATTGGTCCATGTTGATCTCCCATCAGCAGGAACTGCTTTCACATCAGCCTGCACATCACCACACTGCCTCAGGGCCAAGGTTTGAGAGAAAACAGCCTGCTCTTGCAGAAACGGCCCACACCCATGGCAAAGGTAAGGCAGCAGTTGCAGGCAAGGGAGAAGCAAGACAGTTTGGAGTCAGCCAAAATAGTTAAAGCAAGGAAACAGGGTAACATCCAAGGGGTTAATTAAAAAATTAAATGCTTAGTGGTATTATGATGCTAGTTTGAGTGCAGGTTGTCAGTACACAGTCAAAGACATTCAAAGGTGATTTGAAGCAATGCAATGGCTCCTTGTTTTCATGATGGATTCTGGCATGATTCCTCTAAATGAGGCTTCAGCTGACACCTGTAGTTTGATGCAAACCACACCAAAAGACATTCTTGATGGGTAAGAACCATCTTGATACCAGAAAGTGAGGAAAACAATATTTTTCAGAGATGCAAAATGACTTGGTACTTTCATCTTCACCCTTTCCTGCTCTTCACCTCCCAGGTGAAACAGAAAAGCCTTTCAGGGCTAACCTCCACAGTTGTTTTCCAGGCAAAAAACCACCACATATTCCAAAATGGTGCAGCATGACCAATAATAAGAAATTACATAAACCATCTGTCTTCAGTCTAGAAAGACCCCTCCATCTCCTACCACATACACTCTTTGTCCAGAAAGTCACCTGGTAAAACCAAACACTGCCCTTCAGAACATGCTAGAGACCTCTGCACTTGGGACTGGAAATCCCGGAGTAAGTTCCTTACATGGAATAAATGGTCATCCCCTGTCTCTCTTCAATCTTAATGCTTTCATCACTAGGGCAAGGAGGGTTGTCTTGAAATTGGCTTGGGATCCGCAGAGAGACCTTCACTGTCTGCTTTAAGGAGCCATCTTCAGCAGGAAAAGCAGTGATAGAGACAGGAGCAGTCATGCCCATTCCAACCCCTGAAAGAGACACACAGACATTACTAAAGAACCCTAAGTTCTCAGCAACTCAGAATTAACAGGAGATTCACAAAAGCTAATTTTAGTTTACGAAAACTCCTCACACTAAACTCCTTGTACAGTCAGTCAAGAGTGGGGTCCTCTGGGGCATGCAGAACAGGCACATTAGGCCTATGCTTTGGCAAAACCTCTCTCTCCACTGACTATGGAAGGACCCTGGGAGGTAAGTTCCAGGAGACTTTGGATGGCTTTTTATTAAAGGTCCTGGTTTTCTGGCTCTTGACCATCTAGGCCATGCCACTGAGACACTGTTCTTCTGACAAATCACCTCTATCACAACAAGATCTATACTTCTGGGGCACGTAAGTGGCACATGTAGATCTACATCAGTATTTAAGTTATCATCTGCACTTAGTGGTAAGCCCATAGCCAATGCTGGGTGACAGGAACTTTCTCCTAAACCCTTCCAGACATCCTAAAAGTTTCAGTGACCCCAGACTCACAGCTTTCATCAGGATTGTCCATGCTGTTTTCCACTTCAGGAACATCATGCTTCTTTTTTGCTCATTACTGTCAAGAGGTACCACATGGCACTAAACATTTTTCTTCCCTATTCTTCTTTGAGCAGCAGGGAACCTCCAAATCTCAGGATCAGGCAGCCACAGAACCAGCTGAGATCCTTCTCATTTGTTTTGATATCATACCTGTCTCTGTAGCACCAATTATAGAAGGCAGCCTTTCTCCTACAGCAACAGATATCATCACCTTTTCAAAACATGCTGTTGTGTCATTTGTCACTGCATCCAGCTACTACTCCCATACAGTTCTTCCACCAAGTGCTTGAGAAAGTTATATGAGCAAATCTGTATGCCTCAGAACTATTCAGTGGTCTTGTCCTGCTATGGACGACTAACAATCCCCATACTTTAGTAAATTGAGAATTAGAAGCAATCACCTGGAAACACCGTTATAAAACACTACAAAGTATCACTAAAAATCCAGCATATCGCTCATTACCCTTTGATGAATAAGAATAGCTAGATTATATGATGAAATATCAAGGTCATAAAAGTTATTGCACTGCCTATGAGGGCACATCATAGAACCAAAGTGCCCCAGATACCCTGGATTTCATCATCTACGTGCCTGTCCTCACATTATCCCAGTTGCAAGGTAACTCATTCCTGCTTAAACAAACCATTTTCTATATTTTATGATGGAACAGAGATATGGACTCAGCATGAGTTAGCTGGGCATACTTTGACCCGTGGCAAGTTTGGTTTTCTCAGCGAGGGGCTATCCCCATCACAGACCCCTGGTGCCAGGAGCTGCAGGCCAGGTGGGCTCACAGTTCTGTGGCCTTCATCCATCTGGCTTTCACCAAGTTCTGCTAGCAGTGATCAGCCACAAACATCTGCCAAGCCCCACAGGATGGAGAGCGCATCTCTTACCCTTGTAGTTGGTTCCTCCGACGTACTTGAGGAGCTTGAGCACGCCTTCCTTCGAGGCTTCGTCGAACGGCTTCCCCACCACTTCCACTGCCGCAAACCACCCGCCCTCGCACTGCCTCTCCTCGTAGCTGAGCTGCTCCTGGGGAAAGACGTGGGGGTGGATACGCTACCAGCTGCCCGGACGGGCTGGGAGGAAAGCGCTGCCCAGAGGTCACAGCGCCTCGCAGCGCCTTATCCGGCCCGGCCGGTGCAAAAACCCCCAGGGAGAACAAAGACCGGCCAGCCACCCCGCCACCTACCTTCTCCCCCTTGCTCAGCACCCGGTAGGGCCATGTCTCCACCGTGCTCAGCAGGGAGTTCTTGATCATGCCCAGCATGGTGCCGCTCGGCTCGGCCCCGCTCGGTGTGGCTTGACCCGGCTCGGTTCGTCCCCGCTTGGTGTGGTCTGGGACAGCTCGGCTCGGCCCCGTTCGGCTCGGCCCCGCTCGGCTCAGCCTCGGTGGGAGGGCCCGCGGGGCGCCCCGCCGCCCGCAGTGCTGCGCCCCGCCCTCAGGGAGCGCCCGGGGGCCGCCGGCGTCGCGGCTGCGGGGCCGATGAGCGATGAGAAACACGGGGCGGGCGGGACTCGGACTCGGACTCGGACTCGGACTCGGCCGGGGCCGGTGGGACTCGGCCGGGAAAGGATCCAGCCGCGGCCGGCTGGGGAAGAGGAAAGACAGCGGCCCCGGAAGGGTTGAAGTAATGGAGGAGGCCGCGAAGTGTGAAGAGTAATAAACTGTGGGAGCAGGTCATGCTTATCGGGGAGAGAGAGGAAGTCTGAAGGGAATAAAATGCAAGGCAGGGGAAGTACTGTCAAAAGTGTTTATATTTAGCTCACCTGAAACTGATAAACCATAACGGTTTTGTTTGGGTTTTTAAGAAACAAAATTAAGAGGGATCACAGTTGTATTTTAAGACAGTCAGTATAAGGCAGCGCTCCATGTCTCTCTGGATGCTGTAAGCTTTAGGTTGGAAGCTCTGTCTCTGGTAGAAATGAGTGCTGGATAACTAGGTAAAAACTGAAGTCATGCAGTGATTTGATCTGGCCTTCCACCTACAGCCACCTGGGACTGAGGGAGGTCTCATCTTTCTGTTTCAAGAAGTCCTCAATTGATTTCATACAACTTCAGGTTGCCTGATAGAATATGCATGCCTAAAATATGAAAACGAAAGCTGACATTTATGTTATATTTTTCCTCCAGATAGGCCAAAGTGACCAGCAGTACCTACAGACCCATAGTGTGTTGAAAGCATCCCCCAGAGGAACCATCAGTCTGTGCAATTATGCATCTGATACTACAGCACAGCCTAGTAGCTCTGAATGCAGAATAACAAGGAGTAGGGCTTTCTTTCCTGTTATTTCTTGTAATTTAGGTAAATATATTCTGGGATCAAAATACTCTACATTTCCTGAGAAATTATGATGACAACTTCACCAAAGACACTATTGTATCTTTTTGTCAGCCTTTTCACAGGCTTGATTTTTCCCTTGTCTAGCTAAGCAATGTTTCAAATTGCTAAGCAAAAACCAAGGAGACACCTTCCAGAATGGAGTTTTGTTATTTTCTGGAAACTTCAACTCGGAGAATTTACATTTGGAAAATATTTTTGTCAGATTGTCTCATATAGTACTCATATCTCCCACACCCAAGTTCCAGGTCACAGCTAAAATGCTGACTGTTGCTTCTTCCGTTTCATTCTGAAAGATTTCATATGAAACTAGTTTTCCCCCTTTCCCTCTGGAGGTTATTGTAGTGCCACTGATGTTCTTTTCATAAACTCAGGCCTTGGGAATCCTTAAATAGCTAACCTGCATCCTCATTGTTTATGACTGGACAGTGCTTGCAAAACAACTGTCATAGCAGCCTTCCCCACCACCATTTAGAGAGAATTCATTCTTTATTTTTGTTCTTACAAATTGCTTCATCCAAACCTTTTAAAAAAACCAGTTTATTTTCCTCTCTGACTCTCTTGCCTATGTTTCAACAAGTTTCAAGTATGCTGTTGTCTGCGATGCTGGGTGGGAATCTGTCTATTAGATTTACCTTTAGAGACATGAAGGGCAAGACCACTTTTTCTTCTGTTCAGTGCATAATTTGATTTCTGCACTCCTTTTTTTTTGTCACCAGTTTTATTGTCAGGAAGCCACAGGCAAACACAAGCTGAAGGCAGGGTATTCTGGGTACTCCCTGAGGCACCAAAGTCCTGGGGGTGCATAGTTCTTTTTCTACAGATCTTAATTGTGCTAAAAGATGTTGGAAAATGTCTGAAGGTCAGCACTTGCATGTGAAGAAGAAAACTCTGAAAATTAGACTCCAATGGAATTATTATCTCTGATTTTGGGGACTGAACTGTCTCCTAAGCTATTTTTGAAAATCGTTCTAGATACCTCTCTATGCCATTAGGGATCTAAATAGTTTTGAAAAAACATCCCCTGTTTTCCAAGGGTCTTGGCAGCAGTCAATGCAATGTCTTTCAGACTGCTGGAAATTCTGAACATATCTGCTGAATAACAAGGTTTTGAGTGCCCAGGTAACTAAAAAATGCTTTTTGCAGGTGGATGTTCAGATTTGGTCCCTAGAATGTGACACATCTTGAGTCTTGAAATATGATGGACAGATCAAGGTTATCTAACCCTACCCACCCTCTGAACATGTGAACAGGGCATTTTTTTCACTGATGAAAAATAGATTAAGGCTGTATTTTAAAACATGACTTCCTCTCCTGCTCCTTGCCCAGCTGGATTGCCAGGCACTAATCTATCTTTCTGCATTCATCAGGCATTCAGCACTTTTGAAGATCAAAATCCCCAGCTGTTTCAATAAGAGTGCTGTAAAAATAGGACAGAGAGAGAAATTCACCTGGTCTTTATAGAAGGAGCTTCCTCTGGTAAGCAGAAAGAAGTCTGTATAGCCTAAAGGTATTCACACTCAAGTAGATTGAGCTTGTCAACTCATTTTGCTTGGGACACAAAACAGCCATCATTGAAGAACAGGGTCAGATTTCACCTACTGACGTAGGTTTGAAAGGCAGCAATAAAATGCAGAAGTTCTGGTCTCCTTAGTAAAGCTGACTTGTATGGGCTTTACTTTATTCTCTCTAGCAGCACCCCATCGAGAAAGGTTTAAGCAGGTAAAAAAAATAAATAAAACATTTTCCTTTTTTTTTTTTTTTTTTGGATAGAGAATTAATTCATCTGAGGTCTCCTGCGAGCATACAACCTTCTCCTATGCATCGGAAGTTTACGCAGCTGAGTATTTCCATGCTTCTGGCTTTGCAGAGTATTCAGTCGGATGGGAAGAATGGTTTTACTGATGACATCAAGGCGTTCATTCAGTTCTTCCAGCCTTTTCCTTATCGAATGGACTCCCCTCACAAGATTGTCCACAGCTGCAGAGATAGGGTGCAGACTACAGAGAGAGTAATACAGGAGAATAACTCAGTGTGGGGAGAGTTCCTGGGCAAGCAAAATAATTTACCATGGCCTTGTGTTTCTTGGTAGCTGAGGGCTCTTCATGATGAAAGAGTTGCAAACAACCATTAAAAGATGCTTCCAAACCCACCCTGTCCTTTGGGTGGTGGGAGTTCATCTGAGATGCCCTCATCTGAACCCAGGAAACCACAAGCTTCAGGAGCATAATGGACAACATTATCTTTCAGTCACCACCAAAGCACAGTTGGCTTGGTGCTGAATGACAGGTGGTGTATGAGCTCCCAGAAGCACTTCACTGCACTCCTGCTTTAAGGGGGGACTTGAAAAACATCCTGTTTGGCTGGAACCAGCAAGGGTAGAGAAGAAGAGAGCAGCAGTGCATGGAATCACCTATGAGGACTTTCCAATGAAGGGCAGGCTGCCATGTGCTGCTGTAGTGCAGCTGTGATTACACAGCCCCTGGGTCAGTCCAGGCTGTGTCTCAGCCTGAGCTGAAGGAGGGGGAGAGACAGGTTTTACATCAGGATTTGACAAGCGCTGCACTGATGCACCAGTGTGCTTGAGGTTAACCCTGTCCCTTCCCTTGAAGGGCTTTCTCTCACTCTCCTTTTGGGTTTTGTGAAGCTCTGATGCTCATTCTAATCTTACCTGATACTAATTAGTGATAATTAGCCTTGCTGTTAACCAGGAGCAGACATGGAGACTAGGCTAGTGATTCCCATGGATTTACTGTCAGTTATCAACATTTCAAATGGACCAGCCTCTGTCCTTGCCAGGAAACTCTTAATTCAAAGCACTATGCAGGAAGTATGGCTGAATAGTCTCATTACACCTCCCTTGACAAAATTCAGAGCTTTCCAAATACGTGAGTTAATGCTGACCCTGATAATCTTAGGCACCAAAGAATTTCAGCATTAGCAGTGTGAAAGTTGTGATGAATTTTGTGCTAGTAACAACAGTCACCACACAGCCAGGGAGAAGTCCACTTGATGCCAAAGTCCAACATATAATCTATCAACTATATCCTATTGAAACCTTAATTTGTACAGATATTGTGCGACCTTCTGACTAGTGCCATTTTATTATTCTAGTCTTTCCTCTTCAACTGGTTCAATGTGTAGCAGTTGCAGACAGACTTTTTCCTTCTTTTTCCTAAAGAGAAAGCCGAGTTATGAAAGAGGACTGCTTGTTTTACAAACAGTTCTGATTTAAGTGAGATTACGTTTCTAGTAATTTCCATCATTCCCTTCACCTTTCTCTCTTTCATCATCTTTCCCACTCTATTTCTGGAAAGAGATTGAAGTACATTTTGTGAGTGTGCTCAATGGTTAATATTTTCTGCAGTGCAAATATGATAACATGAACTAGTGAATAGGTTTCTGAGATCTAGGTGTTAGAGACTGAAATAAAAAACATCACAGGATAAATCATCTTCTCCCTGCCCCGTGGCCAAGTCCATGTGCAGATTTGTAGCACAATTCATTTTTCCAGCCTGTTCTCACAGGATTGAGGTGCCAAGGATAGCCTATATTTTCTTTAGGGTAGTTCTTATAATACAATAATGACAACTATAAACAGTCAGCAGAATATTCAGTTTACAAATCAGATCTGCTAGAAAAACAGCTACCAGGACAATTGGATTCATCTCCCCACAGCTGAGCAATTTGAAAGTTCAGCTTAAAGAAGGATACCCAAAAGAGGACTGAATCCCACCTCCAGATGAAGGGAATTACCTGGAGAATTCAGGAAGTAAAGTGTTTGGGTTGTTCAGCAGAGTGTGCTTCATTTGCCAGAAGATGTCGTTTCCCCAGTTCTCAAGGGTTTGAGTAATGCTCTTAATGCCTTCTGTGTACACCTTGTCAGCTAGGTTAGCAGCATGCCCATGGAAGAGAGGACAATAAATGTAACAGAACAAGAAAACATGAGCCAATGGTCTGAATTTGATTCCACTCCCCTTTACTTGAACTGAGTCACAATGAAATGTGAAATATTCAACATATGGCAGATCTAAATTAAAAATCAGATAACTCTTCCTCACAGTCTATTTCTCTGCCTCCAGGTGCCCAGGTTTTCTGCTATCACTGAATATCCCAGCTAATTATTTCTAAAACCATTTTTCTCTCCAGAAATCTCAGCAGCTACCCCAGAATCAAGAAAGAGCATTCATGAATGAGCCCTGCAAGGACTAAATAGGTGAATCTTCATCTCTGAGTTACTGAATGCCTCCCAGGCTGACCCACTACCACCACCTCTTACCACCTTCTCTGTAGTCCCATTTCTGATGCTGGTCCAGAAAGTCCTCCTGGGATTTACTGCAGGATGAGAGGACGAAGAAGAGAAAAAGAGGAATTGTCACCATGATGGCTTTTCGTAGGATCTTGACTTCCCCCTGCTTTGTGGAGACAAAAATTATTGCTAACTGCTTTATTTCTCTTTCCTCTTCTTTTCTCCACCTCCCACCTGTCAGCCCAACGACAGTTTTCACTCTGATGATTTATTTCTTTAAAATGTTGTTCAAGTTGCTCAGTCTAGCTTTTACAGAAGCACAGGGACTTTTTCAAAGTACAATCCTCCTTACTTCTCTTTCAAGTCATTGAGTGGTACAGAGATGCCTCATCAACTGGCAGCAGCTAGGAAAGTAGCTTTGTTTCATATGTAGCCATGTTGGGATAGAACCTTATAGCTATAAATGTTCTAGCAACAGCAGGAGGAGGTACTACAAACTACTTGTAGTTAGGGAAAAGTACAAAACAGTGAAGCAATTTATTAAGGATTTAATAGAGGCCATAATAATAATAATAATAATAAATGTTCTTTTTTATCTGATCCACTAATCAGTGACAATAACTAAGATGCTGCACAGTGATGGAGCCTTAAAGTCAACACCACGCCCTGTGTATTGTCTCCACTTTGCCCTGGTGTCAGGGGATCAGTTCCTCCTGATCAAATCTGCAGAGTAGGCAAGACAGGTATATGAACTGATGTGAGCATTTGCCTAAGCTCTTTGTCTTCTTTTGAGTTTACCATCACTCCCAAGCCAATGGAAGTCAACCCTGGCCTACAAGCCTTCCTGGACAAGTACTATCTCTAAATGTAATAGGATAGATCAGGCTCTCCACAGCTTACTGATGCTGACTTGTTAGTCTGTCTTAATTAAGTAGCTCCTTGGTGTTGAATCTGATATTTATATTCTTTTAAATGTCATGAACAGCTGTTCTGGTAGAGACTAGCTGGAAATACCAATTATGCACATACTGCATGTAGCAAACAGAAAAAATGCATTGCCAAGTTCATGGGTTTCAGTGATGATTTCAGTCATTTCTAGTCACAGTGATGGAGGGGCTCATGTAGGAAGTAGTCACATTCAGAAAATCCAAATTATTCCTCTGTTCAGGTACACACATCAAAAGTCTAAGACCTCACTGCAAAATGTGAGGACATTTGTCTCCCAACCTTCTGGGAATAATTCATCTACCCTCAAAACCTACTAGAAGCTGTAGCAGATAAACCAGTACATAAATAAATCCTTTTGCTTTGTACCTTTCTAGCATTCAATCACCAGTATATTTTAATTACAACTGTATTTATTTTTCCATAAATGTAAAATAGCAGTATGAATATAGCCGTACTGATGGAAAATGTCATGCTACTTTAAAAATACTACTTGCCACCTGTCAGGATGTATTCTGCATTCAGTAATCTTCTTCTAATTGCAATATTCATTTAAAGGAAAAAAAAAAAAAAAAAACCAAACACAAACCAACCTTTTTCTTATCTTACACATACATACACGTCTTCCTTCCCCTAACTCAGAGCTTCCAAAATGAAGATCTCTGAGAAGGTTTGATGATATCACCAAGGCACATTATAAAAAGCTTTTCATGGACCTCCTTGAAACTACTTTCATTGACACCACAGCTCCTCCTCTGCCTCTTTGCCTTTCCAGATAAATACTCCAGCCTTTCGACTTTTTTTTTCTTTTTTCTTTCTTTCTTTTAATGACTATGCACTGCACATGCCTTTTTAATCTTTCCTGATGGGAAGGACTTACCAGATACCAACGTCTCTAATTGCAAATGATTTTAAAATGCTGTCAACACTGAGGAGGCAGTGTGGCTTCCTAGCTCATTTTCAAACTTCCTGAAAAAATTGTGTATTCCTTAACCTCTTCACCTCCCACCTGTTTCAGTACCCTAGGGCTGGGATACTTTGTTCTTTCTGTATTTGTTTAAAAAAGACCGTTGATAAATTTCACCTACATCTGATGCTGAAAATTGACCTTTCTTGATCTCAAACTTTTTGAAATATCAGGTGTCCAAATGAATCACAAGACTGACACACTTTATTTGCAGAGCCTCTCATGGACCTGTTTCTTTGTAGCTTTGCTCCCTGCATTCCTGAGGTCTGCTGTAATTTATTATTGTAGTAAACATCAGGTTATAATAATCTTTTAAATAGATTCCCATAGCTCAGACACTTACACAGAAATTGAGTAATCTTCTCTCTCTTAGGTGGAATTGTGGAAGGCAAATGGGTATCCACTAACAAGGTTTCTAGTAGAGAAAGTGTTCAGAGTCATCTGTAATACGAACCAGATCTCAAGCCTGTTGCAAATATGTCTTTGGATCCATTGCAGTGTTGCACTGGAAAATACTGACAGGGTAGAACACAGGTTGACAGTCAGGGAAAACTCTCTCACATCCTTGGATGAATATTCTTTCCTGAATCCAGAAAATAACAGTAACAACATAGTAGCTTTCTTATTACTATTAATTACAATAATATGGCATGCTCTCTGTCAGAAAATGGCATCATATTCTGCACTTGGAGCAGGGTAGGCTCAGTGATTCACTGGAGAGTCCTTTCATCTTCAATCAGTGAAGACAGACATGCTCATCTTATACTTGCAAAATATATTTTTCTTCTTTTAACCTTGCAGTTCCTCAGTCCAGCATGATAAAAGAATTCTGCTACCTCAGTAATCTGAGCACAGCCCTGACAGGATTGTCAGTTGTGCCATCCCAGCCTGAGTCCCTGCCCTAAAGCAAAGGAGCGCTGCCAAGTTTTGGACTCCTATATCTGTCCCTGTCCCATTCAGTCTTTCTGTTTCTTGCTGCTCCAGTATGTCCCATTTCCAGTGCTCACCCCTCCTTACAAACAGCAGGGAGTAACAAGAAAGCACTGAGATAGTGCTCAGTGACATACTGAGGTCAAGTGTGATGACTGAAGTTCGTTACTGCTCAAGGGTTGTGCTGCCTGCTAGGATACAGAGGAATTGCCTAGGTTATCCTCTCCTGGTGCCAAACAGTTTCATTTCAGAGCCCTCTCTCCCCTGAAGCCTAAGGAGAACACACTCTTCCTATTGCAGACATGTGAATTGTTGCATTATGATTCAGAGCTTGCCTGGCCCCTTGCATATCAAGAGGGCTTGAGACCTTTCCGGGAATTTCTGACTGCTCTGAACATATACACTCTCCTGATGCCATGCGTGAGCATCCTGGTGTGTTAGCTCAAGCCCATGTTTGCTTTGAGAGGCAGATTTTTTTGATTAGAGTTAGCAGTCACTGTACCTAGTGATACCTAAAATGAGGTTTTGTTTTTGGGTTTTGTTTTTATTTCTGCAATATTGGACTGCAAGTGAATTAGCTTTGTGGTTTTGATTTGAGACGCGTTCTCCTCTCATAATTTTCCAAAGGTCCTTTCGAGCTACTTGCAAACTGAAGCTGAAGAGTGATACTGAGTTTTGAGAGAAATAAAATATACTTCTAAATGATTCAGGGAATTTGATGTCAGGTAAATCATAAATACATAAAATGTAGCTCTCACTCTAATGGTAATGGATATTTAAACATCAAAGTAAGCTGAAGATTCTCAATTTTGTAAAGGATTTCAATATATAATAAAGGTATTTTTTCAAACTGTTGGAATTTCTCTAACTTGATTTCTATATGAAATATTTTAAGAATAATTTAAGATTATATTACTTACATACACCCAATTAAAATGTTCTGGTTTATGTATAAAGTCAAAGAAGGTGTAGGTGCTATAAACCAAAGAGCCTCACATTAAATGAAAATGTAAGAGTAGCTGCCTACAATTTCTCAGTTAATGCCTGTTCTGCCAGAGCTCCCAGGCTAGGATCCTGAAAAGACTGAGCTTTTAGAGGAGAAAACTGCCAGGGCTGTGAGTCCAGAAAAATCAAAGAATTTTCAAGTTCTACTTTAAAAGAGGATGGCATTTGTTAGCTGTCCAAGCAAAAGAAAAAACAACCCAGGGTAGTATAAATATTAGCATATGCTTGTAGTATTATGTAATGGTGGAAAGATCAAGAAAAATGCCAAAAGCTATTTAAAAAAATGGATCCTACAGTATTAACCCAGTCACAGCTAGAATATCACCTGTTTCAAGAGTCCTAGTAAAAAAAACCAAAAAAACAGTTTGTAATGTATTATTCTTCATTTTATATGTGTGTGTGTATAATGTTATATATTAGTACAGGCACACACTCAACTTTGGGTTATGTAGGAATAATATTATCTTGACTTTTTCAAGTTTGGCAACATATTTGAGATGACTGTGCTTTTGCATATAAATAAGACTGCTGATTTTCTACATGGATATTGTGTGAGAGAAAAGAGCACCTGAATCCCCCAAATAGCCTGACCATCCTGCTAAACAAAAGGATCTGATTGACAGCCTCCATGATAGACAGATAGGGTGATGCTGTTGCCAGCAGGCAGACATACTGATGCTAAAGAATTAAAAAAAAAAAGAAAGAAAAAAAAAAAGAAAAAGCCATTCAGATGCAAAGCACATATTTCCTGCAAATCATAACGGTAGTAAAGTACTGTTGGTTTTGAGGAGGTAATATATACCTTTTGACTCTTCTCTAGAAGGCTCTTCTCCAGTACCTGCTTTTTCAGGATGTCTTATTTACATCTCTCATTTAGAGCTTGGTGCTCCCTCTTAAGAAGTTTCCTCTCTCTCCCTAGATTGGCACACACAGACCTTGTATTCTCTATGTCTGCCTTTCTGTCTCTAAGGATTTGTTCACTCTTCCTTTCTCCCTTCTTTCACTCTGCACACCCCTATTCTCTGAAAAGTAGGCAGCAATCCTCCAACCTCCAAGTCCATGCCAGTCTGCACATGTTTCCTCCTTTCCTGTCTATTCCCACAGGTGCCTTTAGGTGCTTCAACCCAACAAGCTCTTTCCAGGGTGCATGGGTGTGTCTCCTCCAAAGGAAGAAACAAAACATTCCTGAGAAAGAAGGCAGAGAATTGCATACAAGTGTTACCTGTGCTCATGAAGCCAGTCCTTCTGTGATGAGGCTT
This sequence comes from Megaceryle torquata, assembly GCA_024611175.1. Classification (NCBI taxonomy): domain Eukaryota; kingdom Metazoa; phylum Chordata; class Aves; order Coraciiformes; family Cerylidae; genus Megaceryle; species Megaceryle torquata. The sequence continues at coordinate 54,309 of JANIJG010014689.1, forward strand.
CCAAATCTCTGCCTCCCTGCTTTTCTTCTCACCACCCCCTCTGCATTTCAGCTTGTAATCAGTGACGTGTCCTTCTTCATTTCCCTGCTTTCTGAGTTGCCACAGTCTTTCCGTGGAGCCTCCTCCAGCTGTACCTCTCCTACCCCTCCCTCCCACTCATGCAAGCTAGCCATCTCCCCCACACATGGGAGCCTTATGGAAAGGAAAGCCTGGGCAATGGAGCCCTTCTCAAAAGCAGCTCCATCTGCAAGGACACCCGTATATCTTTGCCCCAGGTTCTTTTGGTCAGCTCTCAACCCCTGGCTCTTCATCACAGCTGTATGACTTCTCTTACTAGTCACAGTTTCCACTATGCACCGCTTGTCTCTGGCTGCTTGAATCCTCCGGCCATCCAGCCATGAATTTGTTCATCACGTTGTTCCTGCCTTTTAACAAACATGCCAATTAATTCCCTGCTGATTAGTTCATTCCTGATGCACTCTGCCAAATCTATTTCTGGTGGAATAAACAAGGAGGGATGAATCGGCTGCAGTGTTGTTATTTTTTTTTCCAGTGTCCCCCCTGACAAATCCATGCCTGACAAATCAAACAGGGTCAAGTCTAGTCAAGTCTAGTACTTGTTAAAGAGATTTCCAAAGACATGCAAGGTGTTAAAGTGATGATTTTTGTGCAGCAGGGCGTGGACCCCCATCTCTGGTCCCATGTCCATGTCAGACTGACGTTTTGCTGTGATCTGCAGCTACCACAGCTCAAAGCTACATAACTGCTGCACATCCAGGCTCATGACTAGACCTATGGCACTGCTTGCGAGTGCCTTGGCCAAATCTGCATTCTTCCTGATATTACTTCTCCAGTATCAGATGGCAACAACACCCTCTCTGTTTCCTGACCAGACTATTCTTATTTAACTTCATTTTCCACAGCCAAAATGTCTGCACACATCAACAAGAAAAAAAGATGCTTTTCTTACAGGGAAAGGACTACCCAGCCAGTCAGAATACAAGCAAACACAGAGAAGTAAGGTGCCAGAGGATATACACAAGTGTTACAGACAGAGCACAGTATTATGATTGCAACAGTGTGATGCTGGTTTACCCCAGGTGAGGAGCCAATTGGGAGGAAAGCTGAGTGGCATCCTTCTAAGCACAGTCAGTAAACATCAGCCAGCACTATCATTTAGTCAGCTACTTAAATCTACTCAAGAGGGGTCCAACCAGGACCACACTTGGGGGTATCTGCTTCTCTTACACCAGAAGCATGTGGTTTTGGCTGCTCCTGCTCCCCCAGTCCCACTGGCTCTGTGACAGGGAAATTTCTGAGAAGACTGTCTTATTTATGGAGTCTTGCCACTGAAACAGCAGGACACTCATTTGCAAAGTTATAAAACACTGGTTTTCAAAAGCAGCCCACAATATGCAGGCTTAACAAAGACCAGCCTCTGGAAGAACAGGAAACCTATTTTTTCAGGGCTCAAACAAGCAAACAAAATGTCCAGGCAACAGGGAAATAACCCAAACAATCATCTGTGTCCAGCTGTTCCCCATTCAGCTGCAGCAAACACAGTCCTCTTACACCGCCTCTGCAACTCCTTGTGAAGAGGAAATGAACTGCTGACCATCAGCATGGGATGGGAACACTGGATGGAGGAATGGTCCAAACAAGAACACCTCCATGACATGGCACAGAGACACCACATGAGTAAACCTGATGGGGAAACCTGCACAGTTGTGGCCAACCCCACAACCCCAGTCCAAATTCAGCCTGTGCTGGTGAAAGGTCACAGTGTGTGCTCAAGTCCTGATCTTATGCCAGCAGCATACTCACTCAGCACAGCTCTCAGCAGGCAGGAGCATATATCACAGAAATTCCCCATTCCCTGTACCTCCTAGGGTATTAGTGGGGGAGGCAGGACAGCAGGATGATGTAGCACTTCCCTGACTCCTGCCTGCTACCATCCACTTTCCCAGTCATGTGAAAGGAGCACTGCTCAGTCCACTGTCACCATAGTAGCTGCATTCAGGTAAGAATACCCAACACCTATGCTCCATCACTGTACTGCACTAAGCAGAGACTGTGAACTTTATTACAACCATTAACAAACTCTTTTTTGTTGTTCTTGCCACATTTCTGTGACTGTGTTGTAAGCAACTGCAGGGTGTTCAATCTGCTCTCCTGCCTGAGGACCGCTGCTTACAGTTTTCTAAACTTGAGTAGCCTCAGCATGAAGATTGCTTGTGATATGCAAGGGGACTATTGCACTTGTCCTTCTGTGTGTAGCTCAGGACACACAAGAGCTCTGAGACAGCAAAATCCCCCTGGTAAGAACAAAGTCTGCAGAGATATTTGTGCTCATTTCCCCAGCAACTAGTCCAGACTGCAGCCTTTGGGCAGATGCAAATTTAGTAATTGGAGGGCAAAAGGGGATCAACTGCCCCCTGTAATTCCCTGTGCCTTGCAGAGTGTTTGTGCCCTAGGCCATGTGGGAGAGCAGCAGCTGTGAGGGTCTCCCCAGCCCTGAAATTCCCCATGGACCAGAGGACATTTTGATAGGTTGGCAAGATGTTAACATCTGTAGGGCTGGAGGCATTTAAAAAAGTCCACACATGAGACACTAGACACTTCAAAAAAGCTCTGAAGTGCTTCAGATGCTCCTGTGAAATTTCCAAGAGCATCCCTTCTTGGCTACAAGGGCATATTGCTGGCTTAGGGTTAGTTTGCCCACCCAGACTCTCAGGTCCTTCTCTGCAAAGTTGCTTTCCATCAGGTCAACCCCTACCCTTTACTGGGGCATGCAGTGGGACATTCAGTGTCCCACTTTCACTTTTGGGATATTTAGTGTAGGCTGGTCCAGTGGCTAAAGCAGAAGAAAACTGAATAAACAGATTGCAAGGGAGGAGGGATGTTACACACAACCTGTCCCAGAAAGAGATAGAGGGGAAAAAGAGAAGGTAGTTGCAACCTGGGTGCAAGGCTAGAGTGTGTTGTCTGGGATTTCTGAAGAAGGCTGCTGTTCAAGGACATCACCCCTCTCTCCATTCCATTTAGACAGAGTGACAGCAAGAAGTTACTGAAAGAGGTGACACTAAAATGATTTCCTTTTGTTTTGTCCTGCTATTTCTGAGCCAAGTGCAAAGTCTTCTGCACTGGAGCTATTAGGTGAATCCTGGATATCACTACATTTTGTGTGGGTCAGATGAATATTGTGTATCTGTGCAGCTACTCCAACACACCAGCATTTTGAAGGGTCAGGTCAGAAATCAGGCATCCAGCAGGGTACAGCAGATTCACCTTAGGCAAGGTCTTCACCTGACACAGGACAGCAGATGCCAGTGTGGGCAGAGAGGGCATTTGCACAGGGTTGGGTTTTTTTAACTGATGAGGGACTGATGGCTCTGTATTTTCATGCTTTTTGGCTTGTAACATTTTTTTAAACAACCACATCATCAATCCAAAGCTCTTAGACTTCCAAGCTTAACCTCAAGTATCCAATTTTTCAGCATCTGACTTTTTCAAACAGCTTTGGAAAAAAAAAAAAAAGAGAGAGAACAGCAACATTCATTGAATGAATGATTTATTTGCAACTTCAGTTTTATTTTCACAGCTATTTGATTGATATTAATACACTTGACAGGTCCAATTTATATGCAAATCAGCTTACATTCACAATGTAAAGAAGCAAAACTTCATTACTCATGCTTTGCAAATCATTACACCGTCTGAACACTTTGCTTAGTCTTATGTTCTTCAAAAGCATCAGTTTTCACCACAAATCACTTGACCTTGCTATCCATTAGCCTTGGAAGAGATCTCAGGGCTTGAGGAAAGATGTTTTTGTGGGATGCATGAAATTAAGAGTAGGTTATGCTGTACTGCAAACGTACAAGCATTGTAAGCTATGGGCTCTTGCAGTGTAAGTGTATGTTTTCCAGATGTTAGAAGATCACAAATGAATGAGGAAACCACATTTTCCAGTTCCTCCTGCTGTCTTTTTTTCTGCCATACCTTTGCTCCCAGCTCTAATTAGTGCCAGAAGGATTTTCTTAGAAAGAGTTGCTCTGCTGGACAGCTCTTGTCCCTGTGTATCACAGGCTTTGCTAACTGAGACTTGAAAAGCATCCAGGATCTCTCCTGTAAGTATTTACATAGATACAGGATTGTCATTGCTCTTAAATCAAAAAGTGAAGGAAAGGGTAAGTACATTATTTGCACAAAAGGTGCCTGAAACAGCAGATGCTGAGGAACCATGATGTACTGTTTAGTCAAACAGGCTCTCCTTTTATGTATTCAGCCAGTACTCCTTTCTCTTGTTCTGTGACAAAGAAGTCAGCCTTGAGAGTTCACACACAAATCATAACTTGAAAAAGTGGTGGCGTTAGGTGGTCTTCTGTGCATGGGCCTAGGAATGAGGAAGCTGGAGCCTTGTGCCTTTGGGAAGCCACAAAACCCTCCTTGCTCAATTTCCCCACTGTGAGGAGAGTTCACTTGTTCGCTTAGCTCAAAATGCTGTGGTGAAGATTGAGGACAACTTTGGAAAACGCCCTGGTAGTCTTTTGTAATTAAGAAAAAAAACCCAACTTAACCAAACAACATTGCAAAACAAAACAAAATCAATAAGATTTCTTCCAACAGAAAACTTCCCAAGAATGAAGGCATGTATTTGTAGCAAGGACTGGCACTTTCTGCGTAAACCACTTAGGACAACAAGTGTATTTTCGCATGTGTCTGTGCCCAGCACAGCGGTGCAGGCTGTAGAAATCCGGACTGTCCTTAGTCACAGCTCACTGCCACCAGCCCACAGGGCCTTGCGGGTCTCTGCCCCTGTAAAACAAAAGGGAGAAAACCAAAGGCGATGGAATCAGTGAAGAGCTTCGGTTTCAGTGGGAATCTGAAGTTGGGGCCAGGCGGGCAGCTGCACCACCCAGGTGAAGGCCGGGGTGCCATCCCACCCGGGACAGCCTCACGGAGAGAGGCCCTCAGGGTCCAGTGGCCTACTCCCATCCCACCTCCCCCAGCAGCCCACCGAGCAGCTCTCACCTGCAGCTCCCCATGACAGGGACCCCCGGCTGCCCACGTCCCCCTTCTCCTTCAGCCCCACGGTGGAGGGACGCGATGCCCCGGACAGGCTAGGGGCTGGGGGAGCTGGGGTGACTGGGAGAGAGCGGCCTCGCACGCAACAGAACTACAGCTCCCAGCAGGCTGCGAGAAGGCGTGGAGGGGGAGGGCTGGTGCGCGTGCGGACTGCGCCTCTCCAGCATGGCTACGGTGCTGTCCCGGGCGCTGAAGCTGCCGGGTAAGGGGTTCGCACCCGCGGGAAAGAGGGAGCACCGGCCTGCGCCGAGACAAGCCGAGCTGGGCCAGGCCAGGCCGGGCCGGGCCGGGTCGGGTCGGGTCGGGTCGGGTCAGGTCAGGTCAGGTCCGCTCCCCGGCGGCGGGGAGGCGCGGTGGCAGCTGCCTGGGGACGGTGGGTGCGTTGCCGTGGTGATGCAGTGATGTGAGGCGAGGCCCGGCGCTGGAGTGAAGGGGCAGGTCCAGCCGCCTTGGGAGCGCAGGCGGTGCGGAGGGGTTGGCGGCCTCTGCTCGGGTCCCTTTGGCGGAGGGAGGGCTGCGGCAGGCAGGGTAGCCCCTCGGGGCTCCGGGGACGTCGTGTGTGGAGGCGAGAGGCCGGGGCCAGCCCGCGGCTCTTTGAGGAGCCGCGTCGGGAACGCGTGGGAGGGGGAGCCCGGTACCGCAGGCCGCACAGGGCTTAAGACAGCTGCCACCACCGCGAGAAAGCACTAGTCCTTCTCTGATCCACTCCTGCTGGCTTTCACCTCCAAAAGCCAGGCCAGGAGTTCGGTAAGTGCCATTACAGTTACCCAGGTAAATGTTTCATGTCTGCCGACTGCCTCTGCATACCTTTCAGCCAGATATCTTCAGCGAGATGAAAGGATATTCAAACGTAAGTGACTATTGTGTTGGGAAACCGGATCTTTCAAAGATAAGGCAGTGAGCAGTACTTCAACAACCATTCTTTTAAGTGAGTTTGAAAGGGAAAAATATGTTGTTAAACCAGATATTGAGAGCGGATTGGAGATGGTGCCAATGCACCTGGCTGCATTAACCTAATGGGAAAGTGCCTCATTACTTCTCCTGACCATGTCTTGCCTTTGGGACAGACACAGGGCCAAGCTGTGTGCTGCTGGGGGAGGGCTCCTCCCCAGCACCATGCACCACTATGGTTCTGCAGTGCCTCAGTCTGGGAAGCTGCACTGAAGGGGCAGGTCATGCTTTCTTCCTCCATTGGTCCATGAAGACCACAATAATGTCTTCAGGGCCCTTCCTGACAGCTTGCAGTAACCCATACCAGGAGTCATTGTTTTCTAGTTTATGCAGTGCCTGATAAGATCTCATTCAAAGAAGTTTTGTTTGCAAATCAGTTTCTTCCTCATTATATATGTTTGTCTAAATGGGAAGGAATACATTTTGCATGAAGTTTATTTAGGAAAAGTGTGAACAGGTGCGTGTGTGTATAAGTGTATGTACTGTCATGTTACCACTAGGGAACTGTACAGTTACCAGTCCAGATCTTTTCTGGGACCTCTGGAACCAGTGTGATCTGTCTTATATCTGTTGTTTGGAGGGAAACTAACCTGGGAAAGAGAACAGGCCTTGTAACTGCAGTTAGGAAAACAGTTCTTGCATCAGACCTTAGGTTAAATTGCATATATCATACCTTGGTTTTTGTGTTTAACTCTTGAAAAATGCAGCTTCCAACAGCAGTGAGGAAGCAGAAAGCCTATTGTTATAGCTGTTTATATGCTGCATCACATTAAATTAATTCCACTGATATGTGGCAACTTCTCTCCCTATGGGCTTAGAGATATGTCTGCTGTACCTTGCCAACTGCTAGCTGGGGAAAAAAAAAAAAAAAAAAAGAAAAATAACAGAATGTGAAGTGAGTACAAAGGATACTGGAACCAGTGTATCATCATTAGAATAATGAACAGAAAATTGTACTCATCTGAAATCCAAGATCTGCTCTTCTCATTCCAAAGTGAGTGCAAAGAAAAGCCTTTCCAGCAAGCCAAAAACAGGAAAAAAAAAAGGATTACAATTAATATATTTCAAGCCTTCTGCACTAGAAATGAGTATTTCATTGAGCAAGAGCAGCCTCTCAAAAAGCATGCAAAATTTATTAGGCAAATGCAAAAGGGATTTTCAAAGTCATATAGTGCAGTTTAGAGTTCAGTCATCCTTGAAAGTCAGTGTGGGGCATTTTCTTGCTTTTCTCCCTCTTCAGTATTTGCTTTTTCTTCTAGTGTCTGCAAAGAAAATCCAGGGTGACAAAACCAGTAACTTAGCCACACACACCATGAGCAACAGTTCCTCGCATTGATTGTAAACCACTGGCCACTGACTGGAAACCTCTCTTTTATCACTAGTGCTATGGAACAAAACAGAACACAGTTTAGAGCGGGTTAGTACAGAAGCAGTTTATTTACTGTATCTGTAGGAGAGAACACAGCAGGGAAACTGACCTTGCTGATATGAAATCTGCCCCTGTAAAGTGGATGCTATGCAAAAGATAGCAAGATGTTAGTTATACAGATGTGTTATACATAAGGCCAGAGAACTGCTCAAGGAAGATCTGGAGTCTGTTATAAAGAAAAAAGCACTTATAAAAGCACAGTGACTAATTTATCTTGAAGGTTAAACAGTGATTATTGTTTCGGGAGATAAGGTGAGAGTTTGACCAAGAGGCCAACTCAGGTCTTAACATTTCTACTTCCACTATGAAAAGCTGAAAACTGCGTGGGAGTATTGGCTTTTCTAACAGCTGGTCACTTGCAACATGGGCAGTCTTAGCTTTCTCTTGATACACAAACTGTCTTCCTTCAGCCTGAGCCTTGTTGTTGAGCAGAAAGGAAAGAATTTAACTTCTGAAGCATTTCTTAATAAATCATAATTCTCTAAATGGTGTGAGACTGACCTTGTTTCTACACATTCTTTACTGCTGTTTATTTATGCTTTTCTATTGAAAAATCGTTTGGGATTGATTAGTGGAAGGCAGGTGTGGTAGCCCTCCTTCCCACAGCAAGTGACCTAAAATTCAGATGAAGAGTCATGTTCCTTCTTCTGTCTCCAGCCAGGTGAATCATGAGTTACATATTCACTGCACCACAGAACAGCCTCAGGAGACTGGGCTGAGTATGTCCTTCATAGCCCTCCAGACACATTCCCAAGACACTTACAGATGGATTGTAAGGGCTCTCTCCAAACAGCAGATGTGCATTTGAATCCTCTGAAGTTAGATATGTGATTGGGTTCTCTGTATGCTAGGTGGGTGCTCCAACAGTCATTGCTAAAGGGCAGTGTCTTCCAAAAGGAAAGCTTAAAAGTCAGCAGGGCATTTTATGTCTGACCTTACTGACTGGCTGTGCCTTGTGAGAGTGCCAGCTAACCCTTTGAGGAAAGACAGGGAGAAGGAATGCCAGTTTCTGGTTCCTAATCAGGCTTAGATATGGAATAAGGCTGAGCAGCTCTCTGCTTTCTGTCTCTTATATAACTCAACAGATCCTTTCATATGTAGATCACCCAAAGTTCTAAGTCATTACTGTGTAGTAGTTTTTTTCTAGCCTCTGATCAGTGGTTCTCAGCAGGAAAAGTGTTCCTGTTACAGATTGTCTGTGGTTGACACCACTGTTAATGTTGCCAACATCTCAATCCTTGCCAGTTGAAGGAGTGGGTGAGCCATAGTTTCAAGGTCCTTTCTGTCTCCTAGAGTTTCAGAACAAAACTGTTCCTGATAAAGCTCATCCCTGTCAATACTTTAGTTGCCCCAAGGATGAGCAGCAGGTTTCAGTCTTTTGGGTTGACTGGATTTAAAATAATTAAACAAATCACAGTAAATCTGAAGCGCAAGTATTTTGTTGTGTTGTTTTACCGAAAGTGCAACAGTTTCCAACACGGGGAACAGTCTAGTTAACATAACTGTCCGACTTCGACTTCCCAGGCTAAATACCATGTGCTCTTGGGCCAGCAGCATTTGTTTTTCATACCACTCTGACCTGACTTGAACTGGTACATCTGGATCTGTAGCGAGAAGCTGCAAATACCTTGCCAGCGAGTCCTCTCTGGAATTTCTTGGTTTTGCTGAGTACTCTTTCAGCAACTTGTCAGCACAACCTACTGTATAAACATCTGGGAAATTCATGCTCTGCTGTCACTGCAGTCTCCGAGCAGAGAGCTGTGTGCCACCCAGGTCAGTGGCCTTCTGTGCTGCTCACAGGACGGAGCCAACATTATCAAGACTTCCTGAAAAGCCCACACTTTGAATGCATGTTTAAGGCATATCTATGTGAAGTAATGCAGTATCTCACAGGAATATAACAGACCATCCCATAGGAATGTAGTATCTTTTAGCTTAGTGCACTACCTCCACAGGGAACTGCTTTTTAGAGTGTGGCTGTGCACCAGATTTATTTGATATTATTTTTTTATAGAAGCCCCTATTTCAGAAAGTGAGGGTCTGATTTAGATATGGGATCTTGTTGGGTATCTTTATTTCCCTCTCTTCAGTGTGGGTGGGTTGTCCTGGCTGCTTCGCTTAATGTAGGGCATTTTGGCCTTATAAATGAATACCATTTATAAGTGGTACAGGAAGGGGAACTGAAATCCTTTTGTGGGGTGAGAAATAAGAAAGAAAAGAGATGCACATACTGCAAAATAGATCTAGGTGATGCAAAATCAATGTGTTGCACTAACTAGATAGAACAGTATGTCTGTAACTGTGAGTCTGCCTTTAGAAGGAAAAATAGAAGTAAGGTATATTATCTTATGCAGGAAGCATAATCATGAAAGCCCTTAGATTTCCACTCTGTAAAGCCTTCCTGTCATCTTATTGTCTGAGAGTGGTTACAGCTTGCGTATTTTTGCTTGTTATTTAAGTCTTGCATGTATCTTTTAAAAAATCGTCGGGCACAGGTTGGCTCCTGTCTCGGGTCAGCTTTAGACAAAGGGAAATGAGGCAGATATCTGGAATAGCAAAGTCCCACCTTGGAATAGGAGAGAGAGTGAAGCAGACTGAGCTCCAGCAATTATCAGAGCAGTGGCCATGGCTCTTTGCCCAGTCTGGTAGTGCAGGGCAGCTCCCTGAGACGTGATCCTTCACTCGTAGCTCAGGGCAGTTAGTCTGCGTGATCTTGCCTGCACCCATAAACAGATGGCCCTGGCCTTACGCCAGCGTGTGTGACCAGGCTCTGCACTTGCCTTATCACACTCCCTGAGGCTGTCTAGGGCTTGGGCAGAAGTCATCCATATGCCAGGCATCTGTGGGGGAGACACCTAAAGCTAAGCTACTTTCCTGTACCACCACCTGAAGACATCAGTACTATTACCTATCTTGGCAAGGCGAAGCACAAGGTGGTGGTGGCTCTGTTGGGAGCAGGAAGAGTAGGACCACTGCAGTTTCCTACTGCAGGGGCTGGAGCACTCCCTCTTGCAGTGCTGAGCCATGCAGAGAAGGTAGTGTCTTAGAGGGTTCATCTCTGATCCATTCAGACACCAGCAAATTACTGGCCCAAAAGGGCAGAATCACTTTGCCCTCACCTTCAGGGAGTCAGTACCCATTTTTATGAGCATTGTAGAGAAACTGTGCACAGCACTGTAGCACTCTATCCCTTATATCCCTCTTGAAGCAGGACAGCAGATCTGGCATACTAGAAAGCAGCAATGCTACTTGGACCAGACAGGAGGGGAAAAATAACTTGCAGAGGGAAGCCCCCTCAGAGAACACAGACTACAAGTGAAGAGGGGCTGTGTCAGAATTAGAAGTAGGCAAATACCAGAGGAGGTCAGAGTTTAAAGTTAAGTGTGTGTTGTAGTTTAGGTACTTAGAGTGTTAAGCATGACTTCAGGTCAGTGTGTCTCATTACCAAACAGGAAAGCTATTAGAATTAAATCAAGCCAGAGTTCCATATGTATATGCATACATACATGTGTGTATATAGATGTATATACACCTTTATCTTGGGGAAATAAAACTGTTGGCATCTTTTCTTCTGCAGCTGCTGCTCTGAAACATGAGCAGACCCTGGCTTTTCTCTTACACCTCTCACTTGGATCCATGCAAAATGCAGACTGTGCTGTCATCCCTTCTGTATCCCTCTCCACTGCAGCCTTTTCTTCACTGAGATCCTGCAAAAGTTATGAATTCAGGCTTTATTGTCTCTCTCCATCTCTTTCCTCAGGAAAGAAGAGCCCGGACCTTGGGGAATATGATCCCCTTACTCAGGCCGATAGTGATGAAAGTGAAGATGACCTGGTACTCAACATCCAGAAGAATGGGGGGGTCAAGAATGGGAAGAGCCCCCCCGAGGAGGTGCAGGATCCTGACTCTGATGTGGAGGTTGGGATGACAAAGCAGCACACGTCAGAGAGCACGCCAGAGGGTTATCCTGCAGAGACGGCTGGGAGTTTGGAGCAGAAGGCTGCTCCCTCCCTTATGCCATACCTACGCACAGCCATCTTTTTGCTCACTGTGGTGATCTCAATGATTCTTGTGTTGGTGTGCGCATTTCTAATCCCCTGTCCCCCTAGAGACTTGCATAACACCTGGAACCGCAACCTAGGTCAGGGAGCAGGTGAGAAAGCCCCAGGAACAGCATTTGGCATGGGGGAGGTGGCAGCTCTTAGGCTGGGCATCAGTGGGAGAGACCTATCTGGGAGACCCAGGTTAGAGCAGAGGCCCTTGCTCACCACTGCAGTTGCTCTGAGGTAATAGGTGGTTGTGTCCTGCTCACTCTTCAATCTGAGGCCTGTGAAATCTGACATCAGTAGATAACTGCCATAAAATCTTGTTTCTGTCAACACCAAAAATAATTTTGACTCTTCCATCCTGCCTTTTTGTCTGGATGGTGGTCTCAGTTCCAGACAGAGGTGGCCCAGCCCACTTTAAAACATAGTGCCTCCCTCTCTACCTCCTGGGTTTCAGCAGCATCTCCACAATGAAGTGTGTTGGTGTGCTCAAGAGGAGAGGGATAGAAGTCTCTGTGTCTTCTAACTGGCATAACTAACCTTATTTCTTTTGTATTCTTGTCCTTCTTGAATCTGTAAATCAACATTAGGGATCTTTTGTCATTCTATACAGGCTACTGGTAACATTTCTAAAGTATCTCCAGTTCTGACTTCTGCAATAAAGTAACAGTGGTTTGTGGAATAATTTTTGCCAGGTCTAGATATGTCTCTCTGTCCTTGCTTTCTGCCCCGGGCTTCCAAATCTAAGCCATTCATAAGATGCATGGTTCCCACACTGCCTCAGAAAGTGAAATGGGAAGCAGAAAACTTTTTCTTAGCTCCTTCATTTTTCTCTTTCCTTTCTTTGACCCAGATGTTATATTTCTGCCTTTTCATGCAATAAAAGATCTTGTGGTGTGAGCTGCCTGGTATTGGTGGTTCCCTAGCAGACTCTATGAGGCTTGGCTGTCCCTGAGTCTCTTTTCTGTGCCAGTGCTCCTTTCTCAGTGTGGAAAATGAACTGGGTGGCCTTTTTGACAACAGTGTGGTGATTCTCTGTGACTGTTACAGGTGGTGTATTATCCCCCCTGGAGCTGTGTGATGTGAATGGTGATGGGCTCCCTGACATCCTCGTTGTCTTCACTGCCTTGATGAATGCTAGTGTCATGGGTAAGCACTGCAGCTCCTTTCCATTCCTCTTTCTGTACTTATCAGTGTGGATCTTTGCATGTTTGTCTTATGCATAAGAAGAGTTCCTGCCACTGCAAATCCACTGCATTGCTTTTTGCAGAAGTCTTGAAAATGGCTGATGTTTTGTGCCTGTGCTTTGTCATGCTGCTTATAATTTTCATTGCAAGCCTGTGCTCCCATACCTGCTGGGTGAATGTCATCAACTACCCCTTATCTCATCTTGGAGCAAGACCATCTCTTTGTCCTGTATTTGTGCACACTTGGTGTGGGGGCAGAGACAAAGCGATCAGAAAGCACTGCTCTACAAATAGTAACTGAAAATAAGGTAGTGTTCCCCCCGCTGCCCCTTATTGTCTCTCAGAGCCCTTCACAAAAGAGCTCAATCTAACTACCTCCATTTTACAGGTGCAGAGGTGGAAGCACAGAGAAGGGAAGTGGCTTGATGAAGGTCACAGATCAGATTCAGTGGTAGAGTCTTGACTCTTTCCTGATCTGTGGTCCAGTGTCCTGGTCATTACCAAGGGCAGCTGGTGACAAGAACAGTGATGGTAGATCTGACTGTTGGAGTGCTCTGGTTCTTCTGAACCAGATTGATTGCCAACAAGGAGCATTATGGATTTTTCTAGATTAGCTGTAGGTCAGTGTTGCAGGAAGCACCCTCAGCTTGCTGCATTTTGTTCCGGGTGACTCCATATATTTGCCAGGCTCCAAGTCATTGTTAATTCACAGATAGTGGGCTGGATGATGGTGGTGAATCTACTGTGCCTGGCTATTTAGTGGGCACTACCCTGCTTCCTCCTGCTGGCTACTTTTGCTTTCTCTGTTAATCTTCACACCTCTCAGGTAACAGCAGCAGCCTGCTGATGCTAGCCACTGGTCACAGGGGCTGCCAAGTCTGGTGGCATCCTATTCCACTGGGCTTCTGAAGTCCTGAAGGTTCCCAGCTGCCTGCTGGCAGTCTGGCATTACTTGAGGTTACATGAATCTTGTTCAGTGTCAGAGACATATTCAGGGAACAAGCACAGCCTGAAGAGAACTCTGGTGGGAGCAAAACGCCTTGGCTCTTCAAAGAGTAGGGTAATGAAAATATAGTTAGAGGTAAGGAAAATGCTGCTTCTCCATTGCCCAAGCAAGGGCCTTGGTATTTCACAGCAAGTTTTATAGAAAGAAACCTATGAGCAGAGAGAAAACTGTAGAGTAAGTTAAAAAAGAAAGTGAGAGAGGGAATACTGTTGATGTAAAGGCGTCATTCAGTTTGTAGAGGTTGTCCCTGTGTTTTGTATTTTGCTGTTGCATTGTATTTATCTTTCATCGCAAACACCTATACAGTTTTCAGCATGCCTTGAATGGAACTAGTCATGCCTAGCAGCATCCTGGGCTACAACTATGCTGAAAGAAAACAAGCAGATGTTAAAGCACATCACAATCCTAAACCCACATAGCTGGACATAAGTCCTCCTCTGTCTTGTGCTCAGAGCATTCACACAGTGTCAAGCAGAGAAAAGCTTGGGATATAGATACCTCATGGAGTAAGCTATTGACATTGTTAGTTGTTTCTCCAACTTGTACAAACAACAGCTGTAAGCTGCATTCAGGAGTTAGTTCTTGGTCTCTGCCAACCCAATGAAGAGAACTTGGGCTGGGGCAGCCTCTTATCATAAGACACATGATTTTCAATTTAAAAAGAGAGTGAGTTTGATTTACAGAGTGAGTTCAGACTTGCTTTTAGCCAGTGGCCCAGATAAGCCATTTGTGTAGTTGGGTCATGTGTTGTTTTGCTAGTAAAACAGGGGTCAGCTGGGAGTGTTGTTCTGAAATGTATGAAAATTCATCTTAATTTGTGATATGAGCATACCAGGTGGAGATTACAGTAACCACTATTACGCCTGAGGGCAGGCTGAGCTAAAAGTTGCTCACATTTGGAACTAGAGCCAACATCCAATTGAAACAGCATAGAGCACTTTTTGGGGGTTTTTTTACAATTAGTTTGTGCTAACCGGTGAATTAGGAAAAGACTCCTGAGTTATACCAATTGGTTAAATTCAGTCTGTTTTTCACAATAATAGGACTAATTTGTAAAACTAAGGAAAAAGCTCTCAGATTGCCAATCACCTGCTGCTGCTTCAGAATTACAGACAACACAGGACTTTCACATGAGGTTGCATCTGTCTTGGGAGTAATTTAAGGTTTCCCCTTGGTGCTAGACATTGTCTTCAGGGATAGGGGATCAGAAAGATCAGTCTGATTTGACAGCAGCACATTTCACACCAGGAAGTCTTCACAACTGAGCAGGTTGTCTCCAAGATCTTGGATCCTCTGTGTCCCGCTGGCACCATTTCATTTTGTGAGCTAAAGTCCAACCTCCATGATTGTCTGGTTTGTTGGCTGATGACCCAGTTTGTCTGGAGATCACTTTTAGGCTCTGCAAGCAGAGAGACTTAGCCACAGGGTAGGATTTGACCTTTACTTTCAGGCAATGTGGATGTGGCTGGCTTGAGCCACTCAGCTCTAGGAGCTAGAACTGGAACTCAAGCTCAAAGGCCAGAGGCAGCATGGACATGGCCTTTGATACCAAGGGATTTCACTCTCTCTTTCCTGCCTCTTCCAGGTGTCTCTAGGCCCTCTGTAACTGTGGTGGCCCTTTCTGGTATGAATGGCAGCGTTTTGTGGTCCATCCAGCTTCCAGAGGAGACTCGGAGTGTGCAGTGCAGAGGGCTATCGCTGGGGGTACCTGCAGAGCCAGTCTGCCTTGTTACAGGAACATCAAAATTCCTCAGCCTTCTCAGTGCCTCCACAGGTAAAGTCAACTACCAGCATATTAGAAATATGCTACTGCTATTTTGTTTTCTTTAAAGGACTAATAAGCATTAATGATTCAGTGCTGGCTCTTCATGGTAATCTAGTGACACAGAGGAAGGCATCAAAACATTAACGAGTTTCTACTTACACAGGATAAGACAATCCAAACCAATGCTGCTCTGTGACAGTATCTTTATCCTACCATCTAAGAATGTGTCAGTGTTAGTCTTACCCTGTAACATTTCCATGGCATAAAGAATATGTAAGGCCTTTTCTCATCAACACTGAGCTGTTAATAGAACTCAACAACTAAGCTGTTAATAGAACTCAGCAACAACCTTACAGCATTGAAAATCTGAACACCATTGTCAGAGAAGTTATATAAGGACATTTGCTACAGACATAAAAGCTTCCAGAGAAATTAGGTCCATAGAAGAATTGATGTCAGTGAATATTGCATTTTTTATCACATGATCATCACTTCATTCTCTGATTGCTCTTTGTTCTACCATATTCATTCACTGGCAGAAATATTCATAGGTAGGTATAGGGAAGTTTTTGGAATCAGAACTGAGAATGGAGACATACAAGAAACCTTGGGTTTACGTGATACATCCAGTCAGTGAGCAGAAGTGCTTACCTTTCAAATGCTTTTAGAGACCAAATTACTTGCACAGTGTTTGCATGGTGAGGACATAGGCTGCCTCCTTTACCAGCAGTAGTAGTATTACTCATATGTGCAAGTCTTTGCAGGTCTGGCCTTTGGGTTCCTTTGTTATGCAGGGGAAAATGCTGTTCTACTCAGCAGCAACAGCAAATAATTTTTTTAACTCTGACTGAAAAAGCGGAAGTGCTGGCAAAAGAATCATAGGAAAGTAAAAGCATTGAATTTCATTTTGCCTTTTTTGGGTGTTTAATAATTTTCAAATGAGATTTTGCTGAGTTTCCAGCTGGGTCCATGCTGGACTGCTGAACCATTTGACATCATGTCTGCTAACATGCTTTCACCCTGAGGTGGAACAAGCATGCCATGCTGGAGTGGCTATTTGCTACTGGGAATTTAACTGAGAAGCAGATTTGCACTTTGAATATCAGGACTGCCCATCTGTTCCCTTTCCTGGCATCTACCTACAGGCTTTACTGCTGGCTGAGGAAAACAACTGCTGTCCTGCAGAGCAACGCTCATTTAGGTTCTTGTTCCAAGAGTGAATCTAAAATAGTCTCTGCTATTTCAGGAATTGTTTGGGGCCCAGGTCTTTATAGAGAGATGCTAAGAAGGAATCACAGCAAGACTTGAGCTATGACTCAAACACAATCTGAAGAAATGCTGAGGGAAGCACTTTGCTTCCTACTGCAGCTGGACCCAGTTTGTAGGCTTGTCTTTTCTCAGAGAATGGGAGAAACAACTTCTCTTGCTCCCTCCTTCAAGAAGGTTTTGTGAAACCCTCTGTGGATGCCTGCTGGTTCCCCAGGTGCTGCAGATCTGTTTTATCGTGTTCTTCCTGCAGGCAAGACCATCTGGACGCTGAACTCCATTCACCTTTCAAGTGGGATCCTGGCTGCACCAGCTGCAACTCTTCCAGATGTAGATGGAGATGGAATTAGGGATATTGTTGTTCTGGCTCTCAAAGAGACACAGGTACAGCATAACCCAGCTCAAGATTTTGAAGAACCTTGACTATCTAGAGGAAGGACAGGAAGCCTGATGCAGAAGGGCTGTAATAGGAGCTGCAAGAGCCCCTAATTTTCATTCCCTTAGATTTCCCTGAAAAGCACCTTTTTTTTTTTTTTTTTTTTCCAGTAGGTCAGGGCAGTGAAACTCCCTGCATTTCTTGTCAGCTGGGAATGAACAGAAGGGTCACTATTTACCCCTGTCTGAGTCTTGCGCATTTTCTGTTTCTATTCGGTGAAGGCTTGAAGTAAGTGCTCAGCAGCAGTGTAGGGAGCTGTGTTGAGATAGGTCTCTGAAGAAAGGAGCATTCAGCTTATCCTAAAGGAAATACTTGTATGGTTAATTCATATGCAGATTTCCTCTATGTTCATCCCTTGCCAGAATTCTAGCATCAATGTTGTTAGAGGGATTCAGGTTTTTCATGTCCCTTCTATCTTTGATGCATTTGCAGTCAAGCATGAATGTAAGATACCCAGGAAGCCAAGCTGAGAAAGAAGGCACCACTAGCTAGACCTTGCTTGCTGTGGGGCAAAGGAGCAATGGAGCTTCATCTGGGGGCCAGGGAAGATTCTGGGAGCATGCATTCATGAAAGCACTGCTAAAAGTCTACATCTCTCTCTTTGCAGCCTGAAATGTTTTTCGTCTTGGTGTCAGGAAAGACTGGGACTGCACTGGGTGGGCCTGTGAAGTACAGCACCAATGGAGAAGGAAAAGTGATTGGCCCTCAAGTCCATATCACCAGCCGGGGAGCCATCTACATTCTGTTTGGTTTTGGTACATTCACTTCACCTTACTGAGAAAACATTCAGTTTAACTAAAATGGCCCGGCATGTCCTTGGGATATTTCTACTATGCCACCTTCTGTAAAATGTAGAAGTAGAGGGCATGGAAACAAATCTCACTGCCACAGTGTGGAAAAGTGCCAGAGCACTACTGCTTGCTATCCTGGAATACCGTGGAGATTCCCAAAGGCACATCATGCCAGGGAAGTTCCAGCTCTGGACATTTTTTTGCCTTCTACCAGAGCTGCAGTGATCCCAAGGACCCCTCATGCTACTAGGGAGTTAGCTTTTGCAGGCAGGACTCTTCATCTTTAATCTTCCTGGCAGGTAATGTTCAAGCAGTTGCCCTAAGGGATATCTTCACTCAAGCCAGAAACCGGGACCGCTTTCTTGCAGTGCTAGAGCAGGAGGAGCCAGAGTGGGAAAAGCGCAGATCTGTCAACCTGTCAGAGCTCATTGACATTTACAGGTAGGAGATGGACTTCTCATCTTGCTTCTGTTGGGAGAGGAATGGGAGGGTAGGTGCATCTTAGTACTCCTACAGTTGATATGTTCTACTTCAGTACTGTCCTTTTCGTTGTCCAGTTGATAACAGTTCTCTGGGGAACCCATTGTTTCCTCCATGTCCTGTCTTTGTCCTAGCAAAACAAGTGCAGAGTGTGATAAAAGGGAGTCCTTTGCTTTGCCTTCTCCTTGTTCCTATCTTCCTTCCACCCCCTATAAATACATGAAAAAAAAAAAAAACCAAAACAGGTGTTCACAGGTAATGGAGTCCCTTTGGGAAGCTTAGTCTGTGTACAGCATTGTGGGCCTGGATTTCTCATCAGCTTCTTTAATATCAAATTGTGGTCAAGGTCAGCCTGGATAAAAATAAAGGGAGGAGACAAATGTGAACCCAGAAACTCCATGCTTTTTATACTAACTCAAGATGTTCAGAATACCCCACACCTGAATTTAGCCCACTTAACTGAGGAACCTCCAAAGGAAGATAAGCTCCATCAATGAGCAAAAGATGAGCTTCTCCAAGAATAGTGCAAATTTTAGGTAGGATGAATTGCTATGCGGACAGGCAATTAGTGCTGA
This sequence comes from Megaceryle torquata, assembly GCA_024611175.1. NCBI lineage: Eukaryota > Metazoa > Chordata > Aves > Coraciiformes > Cerylidae > Megaceryle > Megaceryle torquata. The sequence goes on from JANIJG010014689.1 coordinate 73,329, forward strand.
GATGTGCAGATACAAGCCTCAGAATCCCTTCTTTGCTTTTCATTTGTCCCAGTGGGGGTGTTGACTTCCTGCAGACAATGAAGACACCTGACACAAACTGCAGCAACCTGCTCATCACAACCAAAGAGGGCTTGATCCTACTGCGTGGAGAGGACCTAGAGCCCCGCTGGACCCTGGAACTGCAAAACATCATCAGGTTACATACTGGCAACAATTTTCTGTCTTATTTCTTTCCGTACCTTTTCCCACCTTTCACTTACAAGCACATGTGCTCCTTAGAAAGCAATTGAGAGGAATTCTCCAAGTCTGCAGAGTAATGTAAGAACTGAAGGTGTGCAGATGCATAGCTGAGCAAGTGAGGAGAGCAGGGGGAGCAAGGAACAGAAGGCTGGAAACCTGAGCTATGTGCTTGCGAGTGATTACAAATAAGGCACTTGATTCAGGTATTCAACACTGATGTCATGGGAATGTTGTGGCCTTGGAACTCAGGGGATACTGGTGTGTGATTCAGCCCATATGATGTCTGGGGCTGCCACTTGCCAGCTCAAGCCAGATGTGGAGAGGAACAGGTGCATTAGTGATGTTAAGTATTTAGAGAAGGTATCTGAGTATGGCCCACAGATCTTAATGTTCCTCGAAAGCCAAAAATGAGCACCCTGATGGCAGTCAGCACACCATCTATGTTAAATGTAAACCTTAAAATAATACTGCACATCCTCTAATTTCACACATGGAAATTAAGTAATTTTCAAGATCTCATGCGCTGATAATAGCCAGCAATTTCAGCTGACTCAGTGTTAAATATTTGCAAAGGGCAGTTGTGCACAGTCCAGGAAAATTATATGCCTAGGGTAAACTAAAGGATAAGTGTATACTGACTAAGCAAAGCCCGTTTATACATGCTGTAAAATCAGTTATACACAAGAAATTTCTAAATGGACCCACTAGTAAACTGGAAAATTTATATAGATTCAAATCAAGAAGGGTTGAAAACTGCTTTGCCTGTTTGATTCACAGAAATGCAGTATGGGTGAGGTTGGAAAGCACCTCTGGAGATTGGCTTGTCTAACCTACCTGCTCAAGCAGGCTCAACTAGAGCAAATTGCTCAGGCCTTTTTTTTGGGTTTTTTTTTTTGCTCAGGTTTTATATATATATCCAAGGATAGAGACTTCATCCTCCAACCTCTCTGGGCAACTAGTATTCCAGGTTGCTGCACTCCAGACCTGTTTTTTCTGACAGAGTGCAACTTGCTCACAGGAGCTTCCAGATAGGCATTGAAAAATTATGAAAGCACTTCTCGTTCAAGGCCACTGTCCTAAAGTCTTGGACTGACAGTTTTTTTCAGAGTTGAGAGATGAAATCTGGTAGACTAAATATATTGTGGCCAGCATTTATTTAGGAGTTTGTTTTGGTTTTTTTAGGACTTAGAGTAAGTTCTGCTTAAGTGACACAGGCTGGGGGTCAAATTCAGTTCAAGGGTATCACCACAGAGTCAAACAGACTGAAACCCAGTTCCTCATCAGACAAAGCTTACAAAGCTAGCTGAGAGCTCCCTTTTTCCTGGGTAACATTCCTCAAGCCCACCACGCCAGCTGGGCAGACTGAGTCCAGCCCTTCAGGAACAGTCTCTGAGGAAAATAACCCGACTGCTGCAGATGTGCTGCATTTCCTGATAGCTTTTGACAAGATCCCTGGATCTCTGGAAAACCATAAAGGAGAATCAGTAGTCATAAAACAAGGGTGAAGTTCAGAGACCATGAAATTGAGTAAGCAGTTGAAAATTGTGTTGTAAATGGATGTTTCAGATGAGAGAGGATTAATAGCGGGTTATTGTGGGGATTACTGTTGGGCAGGAATAATTACTAGCCTTCTGGTTCATTTAAGAAAGTGCCCAGGGGATTTTTCAGTTGATTGGTAGCATCTAAAGTACTTATGTCTGTCTGCATTCAGTTTGTGGGATCTGCTGCTAATGGTAACCCACAAGTGACACGAGAAGGGGCACCTTAGGAGAGGTTTTAAGTTTGTGTCCATAGGATAGAACTACTTACTACTTCCTTTTGCTACTGAAGAGCTTTCAAGCTATAACAGTGTTCCACAATACTGCCTTGAAAGCATTGGTTCTGGTTGCAAAATGTGTCTGTGAAGCAATGATATTGTTTGGTATACTAAATATAAATAGTGAAGTCACTGCTGTATTGTGGTATTGCTGTTCAGGAGCCATTCTGGTATGCACATTTTAAAAGCAAGGCTGGGAAAAAATGGAGAAGAGGGCTGGAAAAATACTGCTTTCATATGGAAGATTTAAGTCAGTGGGTTTATATGATCAAAGAGAAGCCTGAGAGGTGAGTTCATAAGCATACGTAAGTAATAGGAGCTAACAGGCATTTTAATATTGCCATAGCAAGAACAAGTGCCTTGGAGCAAAAGCCATTCATGTTCAAGAAAATGAAAATGCAGACATGTTTCTTTGGGTGAGATTAATCATTAGAATTGACTGTCACAAGAAGTGATGAATTCATCTCATCTTTGTGTTTTCATAGCAAGCCTCAAGGCTGGTAGATCTAGTCAAAGTCAGCCTACTGATACTTGGTTAATTGGGTGAAATACGGCAATCTGTTATAAACAAGAGGAGAGGGGACATACTCTGATGATGTTGCCTTGCCATACAATCTCTGATTCTGTGAATTTTGAGGAACTGTTTGTGCTTATTTAGAACCGTGTGTCTAGCTGTGGTGAATTTATGGAAGACAGAGATAAGACTCAGAAAGCCAAAGGCATGCAAGATGTCTTGGAAACAGTAATAATGAGAGATATTCAAGTAACAGTGTTGTCATACACGAGGGAGAGGATGAAAGGGGACTTCATTTAAACTGCTGAAGGTTATAAAAAGGCTTGTAAAACTGCCAGCAGTAACAAACAAAGAATCATGGGCTGATATTAATGGTGAGTATATTAAGAGCCATTTCTCTCAGCTAAGGCAGCCTGGGAAATACACTTTCAGCAGGAGGTCAAATCTGCCAATGCATTTTGAAGGGGATGGGTAATTTTTTATGACCAATAGCTAAACTGTACATGTCCTCATGTTCAAGGAAGAATAATACAGAGTCATGTTAGAGGGTTATAAACAAATGTTGACACAGCCCAGCAAGGAATGCCCCGTACACAGGCAACTCTGAAGAATGGCTAACAAGCACCATGGGCTGCTTGACCATTTTTCACTTTTCTGATCGACAAACAAATGGTTCCTGACAGTCAGAACAGTTCTGACTGGATGAAAGATCTTATTTAGCATGACAAATCCTGCCTTTTTAAGAGGTGAACTGGAGGATGAAAGCAACTGTGCTACCTCAATCTGAATGTCCTGTTTTTCTGCTATGGTGCTGAGTATTTCTTTTTCCAAATTTGCAGCCAGCCTGTACCAGGTTACTTCGGTGCTGACCAAACTCTGGATTTCATGCTGCAAGCACAGACTGGAGATGGGAACAAAAAGGTAAAACAAGTGAAGACAAGGAGGGCAGTGGCAGCATAGGATTGAGGGAGGCTGGGTAGAGAGGGACAGTGATTCCCTGGTCCTTGCTCTTCCCATTTCTGTGGCTGACACTCATTATTGTGTGTCCAGAGGTACGAAAACGAACAGGACATGCCAAGCCTCAGCAAGGGGCCTCTCTGCATGCCCACACCTGGACACCCATTAATGCTGCATCTCTCCCCTGCCTTGAGGTGCTGGTGATAGATGGCAAATCTGGCCGCACCATTTGGAACCAGGAACTCCCATGGCGGAAGCAACAACTTGATGCACTGTCAGTTATGACTTTGGACAAGAAGTCTGTTTTTCTCTTCTGGGCTGATGAAGCACAGACTGTGTTACAAAGTTTGGTAAGAAAGCATCCTTTCTTCATTTTGAGTTGTCTCTGTGAGGCACACACTTTCTGTCTTTCATTCCTAAGGTAATAGAACTATAAACTTGCCATGTAAGAAGGGCTGTCAGGGACATCTTTTCCTCTTGCTTTGACACTCTGACTTCCCTGAGCCTGAACACAGGAGTTTTTTGGTGCAAATTCTCCACCAGAAATCTTTATTGACATAAAGTTTGCACCCACAAAACCAAAATTTTCTGCATGAATTTAATTTTTTTATGCAACGCTGAGATATTTCTACTGCAGGTATTTTCCAAGCCCTAGGGTGCTGCTTCTCTGAACTCAGCACACAAGTCAGCATGGAGACTCAAACTTCCGCAGTGTAGCTTCTCCCATCAAGCTGACTTCGACAGAGCCAGAACTCAATCTTACCATACAGAAGTTGTGGAGCAAACTCTGTTTTAGAAAAAAAAAAAAATCTTTGCAGGATTTGATCTCTGTAAAACCATAGTGGTTTTGATCCTCTGATCCATGTAAAGACAGTGCAGTGTCAGAAAACATCATTTCTTTGGCAAAGTCAGACTCCTCTTTATTAGCTGGCTGTAATGTTGTCTGTTCCAACAGCAACCTGGTCCAAGACCTGAGCGCCCAGGGCTGCAGCACCTTTATCTCCTCCATCCTGTTTTTCCTGCAGTCCTTTTGGACCTCACCAATTCAACAGACAAAGTCATTGCCTCAGCAGGTGAGTACAAATGGAAAAGAAACTACCTAGGCTAAAAGAAATATGGAGGGAGAGGTAGCTGTGAGAAACAACAGAGTGTAGCTGTGTCTTTAAAGTAGCAGCTGAGGTCTGCCACACATAGACCACGATGGGAAATAAGATTCATCTTTCTGAAGGAAGGTCTGTCCAATGCCTACTTTGCAAATAAAAGATCCACCAAATTTCTTGCACATGTTTAAGGAAGGAAAGATCGAGTTTGATTTCATGCATGTTTTATACCAGAGAAGTTCCTTTGCTTTGCCTACATAGAGCTATTTATAATTTAAGGCAGTGCATTATGAAAAAGAATTATTAGAAGAATCGTCATTAAACTTTCCTCTGTCACCTCAGATACACTTCTGCCTTTGTTGGCCATCTTCTTCTGCTCTCTGAGATAGCAACTGTGCTGATGCTTCCTTTTTCCTTTTGAAAGAAGAAATCCAAAATATTTACACATATTTTTTTCAGGGAAAGGTATATCCGTATTTAACATCTGTACAAGATTGTACAGTCTCTGTTGGATTTCCATGCTCTTTCTAAAGCAGTTCAACCAACAGCCAGCCTGTTGAGCATGACAGGATGTGGGGTAAAAGATCAGTTCATACAGCACTGAATCCAGTGATATTTTATATTAAAGTGATCCAGCACTGAATCCAGTGATAATTTGTATTAAAAAAATCTCAGTCAAAACAGAATATATTTTTTAGAGGGGTTGTTCTGGTTTATTAGAAACTGGTATTTCTGAGGTCTGTACAGATCATTCTGCAGTGACTGGAGTGAAGTCACTTGCCCATGCTTTACCAATTTACCCTTCTATAGAAGTAAAGCAATAGCTGCTAACAGATGTGGGAAGGAAAGCTCTCTGAAAGTGAACTGCATTATTGAAATATGTGCATCTCCTGTGTCAAGCTCAAAACCGTTACCTGGAAGCAAACCCTTCTATTTCTAATCTAAATTTAAGTCTATATCCATGGAAAATTTTTTATTTAAAATAATTTTCCCAGTTTAACCAAGGTACATACAATTGTAAAGTTAGACTGAATATACCCTCAATCCAGTGTATGTTTTGACTGAGTAATAACTGAAATATTTCTTGTGGAAGAAATGTTATCATTTACTCCTCACCAATCTTTTCTTGCCCTTTTCTGATGGACCAGTTGGAATTAACGATCTCCAGAAGGATGCATTTCACATCACTGTAACAACAACTGCGACCTCTGAAAAACAGCCAGGATTTCTCTCAGTCAGCAAGCTGGGCCTGAAGTGGGCCATGATGAGTCAAGGTCAAATGATGTGGCTAAAGGACACCACCACTCCCAAAATCAGCCGTGGAGAAGTGAGGCGATTTCTTGCCCGGCTGAAATTTGTTGACTTTCCTCAGAAGGTGAGATTGTGGAGGAATCCCTAACTAAATCCAGGACTTTGAAAACATCTGATCTTTTCCATACAAAGTCAGGTGCTCTTTGAGATGCAAAGAGACTGGTGGGATGCAAAGAGACTTTGCAAGATGACTGGCTGCCCCTTTGGGTGTAAACTGTATGGATTGTGGGGCCCAACTGTACTTTGGCAGTTGGACAAGAAGGGGGATCTTCAGAGGAACCAAGGTGATGATCATGAGGGACTGAGAGAATCACAGAGGGAACAGCAAGGTGGGACAGAGATCACATGTTTTGACATGGGCAAGCAAGGGTCCTCCCTATAGTGGTGCCCAGGTTCAGTTGCTTACCTGTGAATTACCACTTTTCTCTGCCAAACTGGATGATAGTAGGTTTTGGCATTACATTTTGTTTGCCTTTCTTTCTGCAGCTCTAGCCTGGTGGTTCCTCAGATTTTGGTTGGACCTGTGGCCTGTATGGGAAATACAGGAAGCTGCTCTGTGGATCTTCAGGAAAACTGCTGTGTAGAGAGAGCAGGAGCTAAACATATTTACCCTTTCTTCAGCTCTGAGGAATGCTGCTGAAGGCAGGTTTGTCCTAGGCAGACCTGTCCTGTACCAGAAGAACCTTGTTCACTGTATCCCCCTCCATATGCTGTTATTGCATGCTTCCTTCCAGGTAACATAGAAATGTGAATTTAGAATTTATATACACACATATATATATAGAAACCCAGGGTTTTTTTATATATATATGTATCAATTTATACAGTATATGTATATTTTTTGTATGTTTAATTTATGAATGAGATTTAGTACACTACTTTTTATGTCCAGACGATATTCCCAGGCAGTCAAATAAGCTCCAGGCCTAGAGTGGGCCATGATGACTCAAGGCAAATGCTGTGGCTATAGTACACCACCTACTTTAATCTTTATGTTTTTGGAGAGAACCCTCTGTCTGGCTCCTGCAGGGCTAGTATTGTCTACAACCTTTCCTATGCTCTCAGCCCTCTTCTCCATTTACTGCCCAAACTCACAAACCAACAAGCTTTTTGGCTCAGTTACCTGATCTAGAGAAAGATGATCCCTGCAGCATTTGACAGCCCTTGCACTTACATATTTCTTTCCCCAAACCCAAGTTCGGGACAGGTTCATGTGTGCGACGTAGCAGTGAAAGGTTCACATTTTATTTCTATCCATCCCTAAGGTTTTTATGAACCAAAAATGTCACTGTAACATCACACTGCATTCCAGTGGGCTGAACCCCCCTTTACAAATGCATTACAGCCCTTTTGGGATAGATTCCTAGCAGATCCCCACTGGCACTGTAAAGTTCTCACTAGATCCAGTCCCAGCAAAGCTGATTCTCTCAGCACTGCTTCAGGGTTTAGAGACTCAGACACATGCAGAGCTGGAAAGCTTTTCTCTGCATTTTACCCATATTCTGGGCTCAACATTACCATCCCCTTGCCAGCTCAGGCCCATGTGCACTTCCAGGAGGAACAGACTACCCCCAGGACACATTTGCTCATAGTATGTTTAGTGCTTTCAACTGTGCCTCTGAGTGTGCCATCAGTTTTCTGTGTTGTAGTTGTGGAGCATCTACATGAATTTTCATGTGAGAGAGATGACCATATAAAAAACAACCACTTTGGTGTCCCAGCAGGGGCTACAGTGTAGGAACTGAAGAGCCAGGCTGAAATGAGGATTGCAAAGGACTCTTCTGTCCTCTTGCTAGCACATGCCCTTCCAGCTTCCTTGCACTTCCCTGTGCATGGTAAGGTGATGGCAGGACTGTGACCCTCCCTCCAAATGGGCACATCTACCATGGGTTTGCTTTCCTGCGCTCTTGACACCTCTCCTTGCTGTATCACCCTCTCTCTTCTCTGTCCCTGCATCTCCATATAAAACTTCCAGGATAGCCCTTCAGGATAAGCTGCAAGCTCCGAGGCTGGTCCTTGGGCCCTGCTCTTAATGTCAGAGCCTGTGAACAGTTTGTATACGTTTAATGGCATTTTTGTGTAAATAGCTTTGTATATATTAGCACAACTGTAGCAACAGGTCTAGGCCTGGCATATTGCTCCAGACAGGGGTTAGTGTTTGTAAGATATAGCCAGTTAATACAGCTGCATAATAACAACTCAAAGTATGAGGACCAGTAACATATGAGGATTAAACAGGAGTGCCTCTTCCCTCCTGTCTAGCCACCACCTTGCTAGGAAAGGTGAAGCAGCTGTTACCTGAAGTAGTTACTCTCCTGGGGTTCTTCCTGTGAGAACTGGTAACTCAAGTTCAGTGACCTTAGCTCCTCCATACTGTGAATTCACCCCACCTGTGCACACACACATCCCCACTGTGAATAAAGAGTCTGTCTGTATATTGTTGGGAAAATGTATTTGAACTGTGAACTGCAGTGGAGCAAATAAATACTGTGTACAGCATCATTTGTCATGTGAACCAGTGTTTCACTTGGTGACAGATTATGAGTTTGCTTGATTTGGGGATTGTTTGTGATACTTCTACAATGGGGAAAAGGGGATGGATGAAGAGAAACAAAGAAAAAAAGCAAAAGCCCAGCCAAGGATTCCTAAAGGTTGTGGAGAAGCACAACAGAAAAGAGACAGACAGGAAGGTACCTCAGAATGGGAGATCTGGGGGTAAAAATCAAGAAGGGAGCATGTAGGCCATTACAGGTAGGAAAGGAGAGAGATGTCTGGAAGCAACCCTCCATTCCTACTGCAGCAGGACTTTTACTCTGGGAGCAGGGAGAAGAGGGGGTTGAGCCTGGAAATGAAGAATAAATAGGGTGTTCAGAGAGGATTACAGCCAATCAAATATGAGCACCAATGCCCTTCACCATAACAGTGAACCAGGAGGGTTACTGGAAGGTCCATGTGACACCACCCAAAGAGGCCCAGCACTGCAATTTGCCAGCTGGATGGCACTGACTGACTATTCCCAGGTGCAGTACTGCTGGGATTGAGACATCTGCCTCAACTCTGGCTGAAAGTACTTCAAAACAGCTGGCACCAAGAACAGTTTCAGCCTTTCCAGCTGAGGACACCAGTCAAATGTTGATCAGGGAGGACCCATGCTGCTATAGTTGGCACTGATGTTTCCCTGGTCTAGTGCTCGCCTTCTTGCTCCCCAAACCACAGAGGAAGGAAGAACTGCCCAGGGACTTGCTAACAGTGATGCTAGCATTTGATTCAGAGATCTTGTGCCTACCAAAAACCACTGCTCTGCCCCTGTGCACCCATGCCTAACAGCGGTCCTCCCCGATCATCTGTCCTAAGACCTCATCCAGCTCCAGCTCTGGTTCCCGTTGTAGCACTTTCTGCTGCAGCTCAGAGTAGAAGTCGACTCCCTCAGAGACTGAATGGAGGGGCTTGTCTTGGGGCACATAGTAGCTGCTTGTTTGCTGCTGTATGAAGCACTGGTGATGCTGAGGCTGAAACTTGAAGCTCCCATCATAGCCCTTGAAGTGGTTCCTTTTGAACTCCAGCACTGTTTTGGTGTAGGTGTTGAGAGTGGTAACAGCAGAGGCCATGCAGCATGTGAAGGAGACCCAGGCCATGCTAGAGGAGAGACACAAGAATAGCAAATGTAGTGAGAAGCCAAGTAGAGTAAGGAATTGAACTGCTTGCACTGTGATGCACCCTGTTTTGCCTGGCAGAAGTTGCTGTGCATGGACATGAACTAGGACGACTAAGGCTCATAACATTACAGCTTTTAGGGGTTATCCCACCACAAGATCTTTCTTAGATTAGTAGGGTAAAAACTGGACAATGCTGTGACGGGAGGGATACAGGGAAAATAAAAAGGGCAGCAGAAAAATCTACAGCTGGTCAGAGGACAACACAGCTTAGAAGCAAGTTCTGTATCTCAGACCTGATCAGTGTCTTTCTGGACATGAGGCATAACCTTGAGCATAACTAGAAATTTGATGTCCACAGCTGGCACATGGCACTGGAGTGTTTAAGTCTTAAGAATCAATGTGTTCTTCATCAGTACAGCACTGCAAATAGAGCCTGTACTTTCCATGGGCACTTGTAAGGCTCATCCTTTCAAGTCAGTTATGGTGACTTAAGCTGCGGTTGGCTTCTTCAGCCTTTAAAGAAAGGAACCCTGAGCCACCTGCTTTTTGCAGCTGCTCTTCCTGACTACACTGTCCACATCTTTAAGCATGTGTTTAGTGCTGTACTTGGTGCTGTAGGAATAGGCCCTTTGGACATTGCTTAGTGAAGATGCCAAACCAGCATGTGACTGACTTAAACTGCTGAAAACCAAGGCATGTTTGAAAGCATCATCCCAAGTGTGACACTGACCTCTGCACACAGGGAAGAGCTGAGACCAACCAGGGCAAACCAGCAAGGTTGAAGGAACTTGTTTAGATGTGACCCCATTGTTTGTCCAGTTCTCGGTAGCTACTCGTTTAAGTAATTCAGCAACTATTTGTTAAAGCAGTCAGTGACACAAAGACAGGAGATTAGTAGTGAGAGAACCATGATACACCTGTCTTTGGAAACGCAGATCAAGAAAGGAGGAGGTAGAGTTTGGCAGGGTGTAGCATGGCTGAAGGCCAAAAGGTTGGGGAGGTGAAGATAGCTTCAGAACTCACGTACTAGAATGCCCAACCGTAGTCCCATGTGTGTGGTCTCCAGTCCTCTGGTCCCAGATTAACTGTTGCCTGGAAGACTTGAGTGTACATCATGTGTGCCACCATCCCAAGGAGGCCTGTACACAAAAGACATGAAAGCAAAGAAGTTACAGCAGGAGCCAGAGCAGCACAGTTCAGCTTTGTGTAGGAGAGGAGATTCTCCCACTGCTGTGATTCTAAGCCTGCAGTAGCACACTTACCTGACAGCACTGAAGAGACAGCAGCAAAGGCGTTGAGTTTCAACCCACAGACAGGATTGCCAGTATGCAACATTTCCACCATCAGGAGGATGAAGCTGATGAGCAGCAAGCTGATGTACAGCATCTCTGATCCCAGCGACAGCCACAGGATTCCTGCCAGGAACCAGAGACTTCTCACATCAATATTGGAGGGCTTGTTCAAGGTAGAGTACTCCCCCTTCCCAACCCATTCCTGAAAGGATGTCCTTTGGAAATAAAGGAAAGAAGGAAAACAGCAAACACCCAAAAGCAATGTCCGCAGCCTATGAACAAGGGCTCAAAGGTTGCTGAAGGGGACAGAGACTCTGTCACAGATGGCTTGGCTAATCTGACATGGCAAAAGCTGAGAGGAACTAAAATGCTGTCTGTAAACAAGCCAGCATTATTAATAGACAGCAAGGAGGTGAGTATTAGCACAAGACCTAGTGGTCATAGGTTGGCCAGGAATGCATCTGAGCTAGATGATAGGTTCTTAACCATCAGCATAGAGACCTTCAGAGTAGGTTTCTAATCACAGTGGAAGCAAATGACTTTTAACCTTGGACTCAGCTGGTTAAGTAAAGATCTGCATGGTAGGTCTATGACTGTGGCCAGGACCTGGCCACTAGAATTCAGGAAGCCTCTTGCAAGCCTGTATTTCTCACTGAAACCCCAGTTAAAATGGAACTACATTCCGTTGGGTGGATATCCAGCTAGGGCAATAACATTCACCACTCACCCTGCTGCTTGAACAGAGTGCAAGTACTTTCATGCTGGGATAATGAGTGGGACTTAAGTGATCTCACAGTCCATAACTGAGCTCACTGTGCAGCAGGACTTTGAGAAAAATAAGAAAAGGCCCTCAGCAATGCTGGGCTGTGGAAAAGCACAAGATTCACTGAGGAAGAAATAATAACCTCACAAATGAAGCAGCACTGTGAACACTACTGTTAGCAAGTATTAATGGCCAAAAGGAGACATTCAGCTGGGGAAGAGGAGTATGAAGAAAACCCACACTAATGTGGCACTGACTTGACTCCTCAATGTCCTTAGTGCCATAGAGTCACCCAGCTTTTTAGCAGGAATTGATGAGCTGCATTTCCTGGTTAAAGGAGCTGGCTTGCTTGCTGCAGTGCCATCAGGAAGGATATTTCAATAGAGGTCAGGCTGATGGAAGTGTCCTGGAGGCTGCAGGCACCACATATGCACAGAGGTCTCTGCATCTCTTTCCCTGTGAGCCCAGACTCAACACATACTCTGTAATCTGGTCTTGTAATGCTGCCTATGCAATTTGTAGCTTCTCTGCACATACCCAGCTCAGCCAGCCCAGCCTGCAATCAGCAGTCACACCACCTTCTCCAGTGCTGGCCCAGCTATAAAATAGCAGCTGCACTGGAGGCCAAGGTCATCTTAAGATGATGCTATGTGCAGGAAGGGACAAAAGTGGGTGATAGAGCTGTTAAGACCACAGTGTCACTATGAGTGTCATGCTTAAGCTTACAGTGATCCTCCAATTAATTTGTAAAAGCTCAATGTCTTACTGAACATGGCCTTTCTATGAATACTGGGCTGCAATTAGACAAGGAGCAGTAGGAGTGTGAGAGGGGACAGACAGAAAGATTAACAAAGACTTAATCTGGTTGCATAACCCTCCCTTCTTAGGAAAACAGTCTGTAAGGCAGATATTAGAAGAAACAGATCCAGAGGCCTGGGCAAGGAATGGAGAACAAGAAGGTGAGAAAGAAGGAAACTTGTTACTGTGGAGTGAGTGTTTTACAGTAACTGCAAGAGTCATTCAGTAAATGCAGTTAAGTCATTGATTTTATGACAAAGTGAAGATCTGCATGACTTCAAAATGATCTTGTAACACCATCAGTATTTGAACTGTGTGAATATTGTTTCCCAAAAGAATAAGCAGGGGATGTTTTTCTACTCTGCTGTTGTGCCAAGAATGACCCAAGTTAATCTTCACAGTGATGCCTCTGCACGCCACTCACACTGGACCCCTCACCTGGGAGTGTACATCATTTTGTAAAAGCAGGTCAGTAGGTTTTGCCAGTGGTTTTAAAATAGGGGAAACAAGGCAGAAAAGAAGAAGATGATCTCCCCCAAAGTATTCATCTCTCTGATGGCTGTTACAATTCTACAGCATTTGTTTCAGCTCTTGCTCTTATTGCTTGAATGCTCACACAGGTTCTACACTCCAGGCCTTTCCCTTCAGTTAAGAACATCCTCTGAAATTACTTCTTTCTAGCCTACATCTCAGATAATAGTTAGCAAGCCCACACCAGTTGGAAAGCTTTCAGTAAGTAAGATCTCCACTGCATATGATCTCCACCCGTCTGGATGCATTCTTTTGTGACCTTTGCTAGATTACATGATCCTGCTCTGGCAGGGGGGTTGGACTCAAAGATCTCAAAGGTCCCTTCCAACCCCTGACACCCTGTGATACCTGTGATATCTATGCATTCATCCAGGTATACTGAAGTTATCCCCAGGATAATTTGAAACACGCAACAATGACAGGAGAGGTGAGCTTTTCAACCCAAATGAAGTTTTGCATTTGATGAGGAAAGAACTTCACCCTGAAAGTGTAACTTGCAGATATCCTGATCCCTTACCACAAAGTAAGAGGTGATTCAGCTTCCAGAGACATCACATTAGACCCCAAACTGAAGCAATGAGTCAACATGCAGCATATGTGGGAGGGACTGCTCTCAGGTGGTATTCATCCCCTTCCCACTGACTACAGCAAGGTGACAAACTCAGACTGTGCAGTTTATTAGATGAGACAAATCCCACTGCATATGGGAGGGGGTCTGATGTTTCCAGCACAGACCTCACAGATGGCAGTGGTTTAGACAAACATGTGGGAGGAAATCTTGTGCTCTATCAGCAATCATGAGGCCAGGATTTCATGCCTGGCTCTTTGGGGACCCATCCTGCTGTCCTCACACAGATGAAATGTTGCAGGTCCCCCATTGCAAGGAAGTGCACTGGGCAGCTACAGTGAAGTATGGGGATTTACTCTTACCTCTCTCTGCTGGTGGTGAAAGCTCAATAAAGCTACGACATTTCTCTTCTGAAACACAAAATCAAAGGTATTAGTATGCACAACAATTTCACTGCAAAGCTCCAGTCATCCCCAAGTCCACCCACCCATCAGATCTTCTATTCTCTGCTCTCTTTCTGACCATCTTTCCAGACCTTTACTGGGGCAAGATAGGGGAAGGCAATTTCTGCCTGGAAAACTAGAAATGGCCTTTCCAGGAAAAAAAAAAAAAAAGAAAAAAAAGAAAAAAGAAAAAAAAAAGAAAAAAAAAAGAAAAAAAAAGCATTTTGTAAGTCTTAGGAGCCTCTGGTAAATATAAAAATCTGTTGCTACTCATTCACAATATTACTGTTGATCCAGGTGTATCTTATAACAGACTCCAGATACAGCACTTCTGCTGAGGATGTGAATTCCCACTCACCCCAGTCTCATCAGAGCAGTTCTAGCACTTCTTCCCAAAGAAAAAGGGAAGGGAAGGGAAGGGAAGGGAAGGGAAGGGAAGGGAAGGGAAGGGAAGGGAAGGAAAGGAAAGGAAAGGAAA
>JANIJG010014689.1:87895-99180 GCA_024611175.1 Megaceryle torquata
AGGAAAGGAAAGGAAAGGAAAGGAAAGGAAAGGAAAGGAAAGGAAAGGAAAGGAAAGGAAAGGAAAGGAAAGGAAACACAGACTTCCCAAGTGAAAAGCTGCATGGCAGAGATATGAGTCTCTCTTCTGTGTCAGTGAACCACACAGAAATATGGTCTTCTATCCTCACATTTTAGGCATGCTATTTAGACAATTGTTTTTCGTATTTGCTTTGGCTTTTTATGTTGACCAGATGCAAACTATTGTCTCAGCTGAGAATCCATCACTATTGTCTGTAAGTTTCTCTTACTGCATACTGCATTTGAGGGCCCTCTCCTCTACTTGGCACAGTATTTTTTCCCAGAACTATCAGCTTGCCTCTTTTCATGTAAATCTAATTTTCTTAATTTCTATCCCCAATTCTAATCTTTCCCAATCTCCTACATTACTTCTGCCATCCACAGCTCTCAGGACACTACCCAGTTTAGTGCCATCTGCAGTCCTCATTAACTTGAGGTCTTCTACTTCACCTAGAACTTTAATGAGGTTCTTCAGTAATGACTCATCTAAACCAATCCTGAGATTAGCCTGAATAATGAAATCCTTTTTCCAGCTCAACTCAAACTCCTTTTGCTCACAGTAGTCCCTGGTTTATGTTGTTATTGTCTATGCACCTGCTTCAAAGATCCACAGCAATGGGTGGGTTGTACTAGATTTACAGGAAGCAGGGAACTGAGACTATGTGCTCTACTCTGTGCTCTGCTGTGACCCAGATGAAACACACTCTCTGTGTTCCTTCAGGCATTGGGGTTATTCCAGGACTGTCCCATGGCTGGACAAATCTTTCATAGAAAGCTATCAAGGGATGTAGTCCCATTCCCACAGGCACCATGGAAACACACCCCAACCTAAACCAGTCCAAATAAACACATCTTCTTCCGCAGCATGTCTGGAAATGCTCATAACAAAGCAACCCTCTAGTTAGGACATGAGAGTTTCAAGCACATTCCCTCCTGCTCCCACTCCCCTTCTGTCTGCTTTTATTCACCAGTCTGCTATTTTCAAACTCTTGACAGCAGCAGATAAGAAAATGAGAAATGCTGTACTAGAACAGTGGCTTAGTTAAAGAAGGTGAGATGTTCGCGCTTGGGGAGAGCTGAAGGGAAGGCAGTGGGGTCAGGACAATGGGCCTGATAAAAGTGACTTTCATCACTGTATCTTTAGATACAAGTCTCCCTGTTGGCCACCATCTGGGTCAGTTCTGATCCTTGATGTGTGTGCCAGGCCATAAAGAGCATCTGTGCACTGCAGAGCATCCATCTGTGCTGCTGTGGCACAGGTTTCAGCAGAATGACTTTAGCAGGGCTGGGCAGGAGCAAGTCAAGCAGGTCTAGTACAGGTTGCACAACCAGCCCTTGGTACTCCAGGGTTTACAGTGTCAGTCCCACATGGTCAAAAATCACAAACTAAACCTGTCACGATATCACAAAAGCAACTAAAAAAATTTACAATACTGCATCTTTAATCTTCAGGTTAATTTGCCTCCTAGCTTTAGTTCCTCTGGGTTCAGATACTCCAGGTTTTCTCTGTATCTATAAGGCAGTACTTTGTTTTCTCTCTCTCGCTCTTCTTTTTTTAAATTTTTTCCAAGAAAAGTCTGGTCCCCATTCAATTCACAAAATCTCTCAGTGTGGTGATTTAAGGAGAACACCAACTACTGCAGTCCTCACAATGATAACTATAAATTGACAACATTGTATAAAATCACCCCACTTATCTATCTGAGGGGACATGCACAAATGTGTCCTGGACTGCCTGAGGTAAGCTGTGTACAGGAATGAAGATAAGGGGAAAGGGAAAGCAGGCTCACTCAGTTCACATCAGGATGAACAATGCCATCACAAAGTCACTATCACCAGCACTACCACTTATTCACAGCCCTTATTCCAGACTGCACACCAGAGAGAACCATTCTCCCTTGCCCCTCTCTGTAAACATCCCCATGAAGGACAGAAATATAATGACCACATCAGTGCACAGGGTTGATGTCACCTAGGAAAATGGGCAAGATGCTACCTGGTCCTTCCATGCTTTCTTCGCAGGAAAGCCACATCCCTGTGTGGAAGTATCTGAAGGCAAAACGGTCATCTCCAGTCTCCCAGCTGTAGTGCACCACATCCTCAGCTGAAACATTGCTAGCACCTGCATCAGGCGGCATGGGGACACCGATGCACTTGGTGGCTTTGCTTTTCCCACACAAAGGCTTGGGCACTTTCTGGGTCCCGGTGCACCAGTAGCTGCCAAGCAAGGCAGTGGTGGAGAGGCTGAGAGCCATCAGGTTCAAGATGACAGCCAGGAAAGCACGGCGCCATGGCAATCCCTTCAGCAGCAACATCTACAACGCACAAATGGGAGTGACTATCACATCAGCACATAAGCCCACCTAGCCTTATGAATCCCAGCTCTTCCCAGCACACACCTGTGAGGAAGGGACATAAGCACTCTGCTCTGCTCATATCCCAACAACTCACCCAGCATGAACAAACCATTTCAAAGTACACTGCATTATCTGTACTGTGTAAGAGAATGTGACCCAGTAGACACAGCAGGGGTGAGTGCATCAGGGTGAGTGAGCAAACTGAAAGGGAACATCATATTCACTCCATCTCAGAGATGTTAACCAACTTCCCCAAATACCTTACTTAGATGGGGCATGATGAATGCTTTGTCCAACTAAATGAGGATTATTGATGCCAAGTGTCCCTAAACACTTTTTCAAGCAGTTTGTTACTGTACCTAGGGAAGTAGGGAGTGTATTAACTTCAAGGTGGGGAAAGGCAGGAAAACGTTCCTGGATTGATGAAGGTAACTCATCAAACCAGTGACCTGCTCAGGAGGTACATTCAGTTATTCAGACTTGGCAGTGCATGTTCAAGCCCCAGAGCAGCATCTTCTGCCTAAGCAAGCACTGCTCCACACACGAGAAATTTGATAGTGTTTCTGCTCTCACACAAAGTGCCAAAGTTTGGGGTTTTTTTGAGACCAAACATTGCCACAAACACTCTTCCCAGTTTCATATCATCAGAAAAAGTAAATGAAAAAGCAGTTTGTGTACCACGGTCCTGTGGGCTTTCTCACTCAGACGGAAGCTTAAGATTTTATGGTTCCTGCAAAAACCCGCACTGACTTTTGAGGACCCCTGTTTTATCACTCCATGGATTGATTAGATGTCATCTACCCACACATCAACTTTCATGTAATCAATGCATGTCTCTCCCACATGGCACTCCCTGTGTTTGGCACAACTTCATCCAGATACTCCCACCCTTTCCTATTTATGACATTCAAAATCTCTTTGCCCATGAATAGATTCAGTTTGTATAGACATTGCCTGCTGCTGGTCCTCTTCACCTAACTTCAGTTGATTCACCCAGTGTTGAATGTGTGAGAAAGGCCTACATACTGTGGACAGTATTATAAATAAACAATACGAGACTGAGCTCTGCATTGTTTGTGACTGCACCGTAGCTAAAAGTGGTTCAGTTAGAAGCATTTGTTCTGCAAACCAGCAAGCTTGAAAATGTATGTGGTCAATAAAGATGGTGCTGAAGCTCATCTTAGAAGGCAGGACTTCATCAGCATCCCATCACACTAAAAAATCAGTGCCTCATCCAGAACACCCCCACTGAAGGCAAGAAAATACCCAGCTCCTGAAAAATTCCTGTATTGCTTTATGCGCTGGCTGCTTATGTCTCTTCACCAGAGAATTTCTTTCTTTCAGCAATGGAGATGCCACACCCTGGAGATGGTAACATCTTAGTGATACCTACCTAATGACTTCCATGATCTGAAAGAATGCTGAATGTTACTATTTTCACAGAGCTCTTTTCCTACTAGCAACAGCTTACTATGTGAAGGTTTCTGGACAAGGTTGGTGGCAAATTCCTCACTGAACATTTTTTCAGTGGAAAATTTGGCTTATGACTGAAAAGGAAATTATAGATAAAATTTTTCCCTTCAAAATTATGATTTTTCATCTGAAAATAGAAACCTTCAGCACACAAAGTTTTCCTCTTTTTCATAAGTGCTTGATTATAAGATTATCTGTCATCAGGTTTTAGTTAGCTCATGGTTTTGTTTAAAAAAAAAAAAAAAGAATAAAAATCTTTCCACTTATAATATTGACAGAAATATTTTTTAAATTGTGAGAAATTCTCCCCAGTTGATTTGTGACAGTAGTTGAAAGGCCATATGATTTCAGAACAAGTTATAAGGAAAAAGGAAAATAAATATACAAAATAAAGAAGTCAGAAGAAGGAACTGCATTAAGCATGCAGAGGACATAGGGAACGAGAAGCAAATCTGAACTATTCCTTTATGAGAACATTGTCAGAAAAGTTTCCCTTTATAAAAGCCAAACACAGTAACTGACCATAATATCTAGATAGCTCCAGGAGGAAAGAGAGTTGAATTTACCTTGGCAGCAAGTCCTCAAAGTCCTGTTAATTTGGAGGAGCAATACAGGAACAGGAGTCCTGCTTTGTCTGCTGTTTTGCTCATCTCCAGATCCTCCAAGAAACCAAATAGCTTCAAAACCCCTTTCTCCTTTGTCTCCTCCCCTCACCCACCTCCCAGTGATTATTAAATACTATCCCTCCAGCCAGCAGCTGTTTTGTGGAAAATGGTCACTTTGTAATCCACAATGCAATCACAGAACAGCTGTTCTGGGAGATTATATGGGAAGCGATTGGTGCTGCGGGCTGGGATTAAGTGCAGAAGGGTGACCTGTATTGACTGAGCAGAAAGTTTCTGTAAAGCACAGAAAGCTCCCAGCCTTCTCCATGCTGTGGCTGTTTGGGAGCTTCTATGGAGCCAGCTGGTGGCTTTCTGGCCAATGCTTCAGGGGATGAGCGACCTTAGCTCAGGAACTACCAGCACCCTTGAGTCAGGTCACCCCTTGCCCTGAGACAGTCTCAACAGAATGACAAAGGTCATAAACCCCCAGCCCTGGGATATCTTCCTTGTCAGATCTGCCACTCACAGAAAAGGGAGAAGAGAAAAATGGAGAGAGGGAGATTTACATGACTGCTTCTGCTCTGAGGACTGAGGATTTCAGACCCTGAAAATATGTCAATACAGCTCTCCCCATAAAGCAATGGAGATTTTAATGACAAAAAGAGCTGGTTAGCAGAATCATTGCGTGGCATCATGACCTGCACAGCATCACCACCGTGACAGAGCTATGTGAAACAGTGATGAGTCAAAGAAGTCCAGTACTCAAAGGATGGGAGCATAGGGAAGACTGTGTCCCTCATAGCAGCAGCTTTTACCAAGGCTCAAAGTTGACGAGGAATCCCAGCTCCCAGCACCTTCACATCAGGTGAATTTAGGAAGCTCGTAACAAGAAATTGAAAGATTGATATTCATCCGAAGTCCCCTACAAGCTCTTTTCCTGAAAGTCTAAAGGCTCTTAAAATACCTGAGGGTGTTGATACACTTTGTTTGGTATCAGAACAGTGAAAAGTAAGAATGGCATCATCTCTAATGAGAACAAACTGTCACTAGAGGACATGTAACAGCATGGTATTGAATCAAAGGTACATCTTCCCCACAAAGGCTTTGCCCAGTGCCCAGTGGGTGAGGGTCCCACCACCACTGGGAAGGAGCAAGGCTGATTGCCTGCATGCCTTCCCTGCTGCTCTGCCAGGACAGAGGAAACCAGTGGTCGTTCTGATATCATCCCCTGCTTCCAACACCAGAGACAAGAGTATGAGAGTCAGGTTTACAAAGAGCTCTGGGTGATAACATAACCTGTGACAGCCCCAGTACAGCACAGGCAGCAGACAGAGCCAACAGCTTTATGGTCTTGTACATGGGCTCCTGACGCTGCCCTGAGCAGAATGGTCAATAGCTCTGCACCTATTTTAATCCTGGTCACTGTATAAACTACTCTAATTTAGATAATAATTTCTAATATGGGCTAAGTGAAAGCAATGCTACATTTTTCTGTGCTCTGTGGACTGCCTGAAGAATTTTTGATTAATAAAAAGTTCTGTTTGATACAGATGTACTTTATTTACTGAAGTTGGTAGAATAACAGCCAATGCTATTTAAAAGAAGACTGTTATTTGGGTTTTTCTGCATTGTTCAGTCTCTCTGCAGATGGACACCTGAAGTTTGACTTCTGAATGCTCAGTAAAAAAAACCCAAAAGTACCTGGTTTTCAGGCTTAAGAATAGATAAAGTCCATCTCTCCACTAATAATCCTTAATGTTAACATGTTGCTAATTCTAAACTTGATGAGAGTCTATTCAAAATCCAGGATACTATTTCAATTTCTAAAGCTGGGATCATGGCATATGTATTAATGAAATAACTGAAATAGATTTATATGGATAAAAATTCAGGTTGATAAAGAAATTTATAACAAATATGCTGTGCTTTCAAAAACATGCATATGTCAGATTTAGTATTCTGAATAATAGCAGATATTTATCCTTCCAGAAGGTGGCAATCTTTCTCTAGTCTTCTTGGGAGACCATGATGCTCACGTGTGCTGGGGGAAAGCAATACCCAAGTTTAGACTTCTATTACTCCCTTTTTTTTTCCCTCTCTATCTTCCTCTTTTTTTTTTCCGTTTTTACGAACACAACCTCCTTACCTTCCATGTGATAAGGGGGATGGGTCCTTCTGTTTGAATTATCTGAGCCTGGGGAGACTTCTGAAATCACTGGGGAAAGGGAAAAAAAAGAGGAATGAATGCAGGAGCTTAGCAGGGCATTTGCTCCACCTTCTGTCGTGCACGAAGCTATTCCTTCTACTACAGTTTCCAATATTATCTTTCTCACTGTGTTTCCATCCCTGGATTATTTCACACAGCTCACAGAACATCAACACTAGATGTTTCCTGATGTTCAACAAGCTTTCCTTAGCAACAATTTATTTATTTATTTTTTTAAATTTAAAATCTCCATTCCAACCTCACCTTAATTTGACCAACTATGGACAGAAAAACCAAGCTGTATCTGTCTTTCACCCTGATGTGCCTTTCAGTTTCCTCCTCTTTGAATTGTTATTTCCCACCGTAACTTGGCTTGACTAGAAGTTTTGGATGTCTCTTTCTCTTTGAACTCAGCAACAGCCAGTCCCTGGTGACTTGTTTAACATTTGCCCATTGATGTGAATGCCCATAGTAGTTGATTTCCTGTGCAATCAGCCAAGAACTTGGCTTATAGAAACAAAACAAGGAAACGAAACGCTAAACACAATCTTAGCACAACACCTCTATGGAGGCTGCCAACTCCAAAAAAGCCTGGGAATTATCAAGTGATGCATTTTTATCCTGGCTGTTTCACATATCTACTTTGGGTGTATCCTGCCCCAAAGTGACCCTCAACTCCCAAGAATGTTAGTGGAAAAGAAGGATGAAGAGCCTTTATCAGATAGAGCCCCAAAACTGCAATACTTAACTGTCAGGTATCAAGAGACACATGGCTCTTCACAGCACTCCATGAAGCAACCTTTCCCAGGGATATTAGGGGTCATATGTTGTCCTGACATCAGCTCTTCAGCTGTTCTGAAAAGAGAGGAGGAAGAGCATCTATTTACACCCATAATCGCTCTGTGAAGCCTGGACAAAGATGGGCTCATGCTCACCCCTCATTCCACACATTCCTCACACAAGACACTTCCCACTGCTCCTGTTTTTGCTGGTTTTACAGGAAGACCATCCAGTGCTGCAGACCCTCCCTTACTGACACACAGAAAGGAGGATGTCTCTGGGTGGCAGTGGCACTTCAACAGCCAGACATCTCAAACCCAGTGACAGACTGCAAATGCCAGATTTCTTCCTGAGCTCTGAATAATTCCACTCAGATTGTAACCTTTATTTAGCTGTTTGCATGATGCATTAACTCTTGCTCCACAAATGACCTCAGCAGGCATATTTTTTTAGTCTAAGCACATTTAAAGGTGAACTCTGTTTTTAAACATGAACAGCGTACATTGCTAGACATCAAGTCTGTGGTAGAACAGAAATAAGGATTGAATTTGAATAAGTAAATGCATGTTAAAGATGAACAAACAAGCTTGTGATCAGTTTGGACCTAACTACTTTTTTTTTTTTTTTCCTTTTTTTTTTTTTCCACAACAAGTTTTACTTCACTGGATTTTTTCTGACTTTATGGTTATCAACCATTCAAAAACCATATAGAAAGGAGACCTGAAAAGAAAAAAAAAATCAAATGCAGCAACACAGATTTGGAGGACTCACTAGAAATCCTAGATGACTCAATTTCTAAATAGGCAACACAAAACTATTTAAAGGGGGTTGCTTTTCACAGAGCACTTAAACTCTGGCAACTCTAGGATGTGTTCATTTGAACACAAAGAAAAAAAAATGCTATTTAGGAACTTCAGCCAACCATAAACTGTAAGCAGACAAGAAAAAGAACTTTTTATAGAGATCTATAAGGATATTAAAGAGGAGACAAACTGGGAAAGGGTCCATACAAGCCCCCAAACAGATAAACGCTTACCTTATCCACTGCTCACTATCCCCATCTGCTCTTTGGAGGCATCCAGTGAAATACTACAAGGTGATCACGGACTGTACCCACTATTTCCTTTTCACTGACTGAACATGTAGCAGCCAAGAAATTTCATGAGATCTGCCCAGATGCTTTGAAATGTACCAAGTCTGTCATTTTATTGGTGGGTTAATTCTTTCTGAGCTCGCTAATTCATCACAGTACATTAAATCAAACGCAGGATTGGCAGGGCATCTACTTCTGCAGAATGCATCTTTGTAATTTGGTAGTACCGTTTATGAAAATCGTTGCTAGTTTTAAATCTACCACTTATGGGATTTCAGCCTGTTACACCACAGAATCACAAACACCCAGACTCAATGACTGTCACAGGCTCATGGGGATTTTTATCATCAAGAGGGACCGTTACAACAACATAGTCTTATCTTGGGTATAACAGAACCTGAAGAACTTCAGAAAACCATTTCTAGCAATACACAGAGCTCCTGCTGGAAATATATAGCACGCATTTATACAACTAACTAGTATTTCCTGTGCAACAAAATATGACAGAAAACCCCTCACATCCTTAGAAAAGTTATTCCAGTGGTTAATTAACCTCACTCATTCTTAAAATTTTGCTCTTGATTTATAAGCACAGCATCTGCTTTAGTTTTCCAACCTCATCAGATTGCTCCACCACACAAATAAATAGCCAGTGAAATGATTTCCTAAAAATGTTATTGTAAGAGTCACAAATCAGTGCATTTCATTAGAGGCCCACAGCATGATCTAACAAGCTGTCTGACAGCCCAAATTCCTGGTCCTATACTTGTCTCTGACATGCAATTTTCCCCTCCCATAGTGCCAAGTCATTAGTGGTGCATTTACACTGCAGTCAAAGTGGTGGCAATAATGGGGAGTAAACATTCAGTGCTTGTATTAATTGGGTGTCGCTAGCAATTTCATTCACTCCAGCAATATGGAGCAAAATGCAGGGCACAAACCTCAGACCAGAAAAGGAGTAGAATAAAAGCTGTGATGAATTCCACCTTGCCATGGCTGGACTGATAGTTCAAAAATATTTATTGTTTCCCCACACTATAAACTTGTGTCTTCACAGTCATTCCCACAGACAGAAATCAACAGCATAGCTGATTCTTGTTGATGTTGGAATCAGCACAAAGCCAGTGGGAAAGAGACACTCTGTTTTGATAATGACAAAACTTGAGGATCTAAAATTAATCTGTGCAAAGAATACATCACATATGCAGATGATCTGGGAGACAAAGAAGCATTTAATATCAATTTTAAAGAAAAAAAAAAACAGTACAGTTAAACTACACTGCACTTTGGTTTCATGGATTGGAAATGCTTAAGTCAAAGCAACTGTTCTTTCCTTCAATTTATCTTTTCCTCTGTTTCACTACAGTGAATCAGAATAAGCAGAGCTAGAGGAAGCCATCAAAGACTATCTAGTCAATCCACCTGAATGAATATGACTTAGGCACCCTGAAGACCTTCAAGACTACTGTTAAAATTTTCTGTGAGGCAGATACTACTCCATCCTGGATTGAAGTCAGTATATTCCCTTGTAATATCTTTATTCCAGCCAAATCCTAACATCCAACAGAAAATTTTTCCATCTCTGTTAAATGTCATGGTCTCATCTCACATCTGAATTATTTACTCACATGAATTATCCCCTTGAGACCATTGGAGCTACACAGTTTACTAAAGTTATACTCACGCGCTAGTATTTGAGGAACCAGTGCTTCAAAGGAAGACTCTAAGCTGTCAGGAGAGGTTTGGAAATCAAAAAGAGTGAGTAAGACAGAGAGTTAGCTTTTTTGAGGTGAGGCGTGGGAGGTGTTTTCGTTCCTTAGCTATTAAAAACTCCTTGCTTTGGCAAGGAAAGAAAAAGTGAGGGGAGAAAAAAATGGTAGAGGAAGGATTCATGAATAAAGAGGTAGCATGGCAAGAGGTACAACAAACAGGGTGGCCAGAAAGCACAAGCCATTTTCTCAGTCTGGCTTCCCTGACAGAGCAGAGACAGTAGGTAGCTCAGGTCAGAGGAGCCACAATCTAATACGCTGGTCTAAAGGGAATAATAAACCCAGTTTTCTTTACAGCGCTGAGCAGAGGCATTATGTTACAATGAGTGCTTTGAAAACAACAGTGCTAGATAACATAATTGCACCTTTTATCTTTCTGGATGTTCTGGTAATTATCAAGGATTGAGGGCATCTCATTTTATTCTCAGATTTAATGAGGATTTTGTATGATGTCGTCATGGCATTTTGGAGCTGTGGCTTCATGGGCAGTCCTGCCATCAGGTGCCATCCCTGGTGTTCTGGCCTCCCATGCACTTGCACACTGCGGTGGGCAGCATAGCTGGGCTGCACTGGGGAGGGCACAGGTCTGGACAGGGCATCAGTGACACAAGTTTAAGCCTCCAGCCCCATGCCTGGGAGGCCTGGAGGAAGCAGGGAGTGCCGGGAGCAAGCGGTGTCATCGCTGCAGGCGCCGGGTGGATGCAGCAGGTGTGCTGGGGAGCTGCGGGGTGCCCAGACTTCCTACGTGTCCTGGGGGAAGGGAGGGCCCTGGTCAGTGGAAACGGAAGTGAGAAATATTTTGGAGACAGCCAACCAGCAGAGAAATTGGGCGTCTCCCTCTTTACTGCTTTTTTTTATCTTTTTTTTTTTTTTTTTTTTTTTTTTTTTATTCCCCCCTCCCCTCTTTTCTTTCCCCCCCTCTTTCCTTAAGTTTGGGTTTTTC
>JANIJG010014689.1:99280-120354 GCA_024611175.1 Megaceryle torquata
CCCCTTTTTCGGCTTTTTTTTTTTTTTTTTTTTTTTTTTTTTTTTTTTTTTTAGTCTCTCCTCCTCCTCTTTCTGTACCTCCCTGCTTCCCTGAAGTTGGGTTTCTGCTTGCCTGGGCAACCCCGGTCCCAAACACGAATAGAGACATCTCTTCCATAGGGTGAACCTCTCTGCAGGCAGGAGGGGTCCAGGAGTGGTGACACAATCCTAAACCACAGGAGGCTGGAGTGAGACAACCCTGCAGACACATCCAGGGCCCTTTGTGCAAGTGCATTGTAACCCAGGCTTAAATCACGCGCTATTAGTTCCATCAGGCACATGGTGAGAGAAAAATAATAACCACTGTCCTTCCTGACCCCCATTATTTTTTTTGGATCAGACCCAAGCTGTGATTACTTATTTAGACAAATTGGGGGGGGATATTTTGTCATAGGTGGCAAAAAGCATGTTCTTGACAGAAAAAAAATAGGATTTATATTAAAGCAAGATGTTGCTCAGGGGGTGTTTTTTAAAAGAAAAAGTCTGAAAGTTGTTTTTTTTTTTTAATGTGGATAAACCAGAACACTCCCCTGACAGCCTTGTTCTCAGAAACAGCTAAGTGGTTTTGACTGAAATTAAAACAAAAACAAAAAGAACCCAGTAAAATAGCTGAAGCAGATGTGAGCAAGAAGACATTGGCTCCAAGTTTGGCAAAGGCAAAAGCAACCAAAGCCAAACCTTATGATGGGATGTGTCGAGTGACTATTATAATAAAGAGGCAATGCTACTAGCAATGTCTTCTATGTTCTGAGCACCCATTAACATGCTAATCTCAACATTAATCTTTCCCAGGTAGCCAAGGGTTATAATTGCCGAATTTTACAACTCAGTATTAAGTGTCGTGGCTAAACAGCTTGACTGACCAAGAATTATTTGCCATCTCCTGAACAGAGTAAACATGAAGGAAGGAGAACATTTACCTAGCCTGTTACCATGGGCAGAACTTTGAGAAATTAAACTGGACAGAATGGAAAGAAACACAAACCTCACAAACCTCTTCCAAACAGTGAAATATAGTCATGTGTGAAACAGTATCTCATGGGTAGTAAAGGATGCCCATTGCCTAAATCATACACAACTAGACTGGATAATTCACTGGAAAATGTACTGTAGGCAAGAATCTTGAAAGATCTGGGCTGGGCTAGAATGTGAGAAGATAGACTGGATAAGAGCAAGATTTTCTCATTTCTATTTACCATGACTTTTGGTTTGGTTTGGTGTTTTGTTTGTATGTTTGGTTGGTTGGTTTTGGTTTTGGGGTTTTTTTTGTGTGTGTTTTTGTTGTTGTTGGTTGGTTGGTTTGGGCTTTTTTTTTTTTTTTTTAATTTGCCGTAGCTTGAGTTGCTTGAAATTCTTTCACAGGAGTTACAGAATCTCTAAGTGAGGCAGAAGATGGGGCTGGAGAGAAGGAGGTGGGTCTGTTTCCTGGATGATACAAAAAAAACCCAGAAACCTGAAGCCTTGCAGAGGCTGTGAAACTAGAAAGACTGGTTGGAGAGAATAGGAGGGAACACAGCTCAGAGGGACTGCTGCTAGCGGGATGATGCATATGTAGGTGAGCTACGCTGAGGACACTGTGGATGAGGATTAAGGGTTAGGTCAGTGGTAAAGAGGATGGCTTTGGGAGAGCTGTGACCCAGCTTTATGCCTTCTGCGGTCACTCACAGTCAGTCTTCAATGAAGACTGCAAGAAGTGGGAAGGCTCAGCTCTAGCTCTCTGCATGACTCTCCTGCTAGTTTTCACCAAAAGATTTTTGAGTTAGTAGAACATTTGATTAGGGGCTTCTCTCCCAGCCCCCTTCCTTTTAAAGCAAGACTTTTGTTTTGCTTTGGTTTGAAATCAGCTTTCAAAGGGTTGGATTAAAACAGAGATTGCAGAGCTGGTCTTTCAGTCTTTCACTCCTTCATTAATCCAGTTCTGGACACAACAAACATCCTTAATTACTCCCATCAGTCCTGAAGCCTCACATACAACTTTACCAGTACACCACAAACCTGACTTTAAAAATCCCTAGCATTTCAGTTCATAACTTGATACAGTCACAGGTCAGCTGTTCCCTTTTCATGGCCTCAAAGCTGGTCACTGGCCTGTGCCACCACCCTTTACTACTCCTGGCAAGTCTGTCTGTGTTGTAAACATAAAGATATCCTAGGGCTAATGGGCATCTGAAGTCAAACCTGTATTGAGCATTCCTCAATCAGCCCTAGGAAAGTCCATCTGTCCTACTGTACCACACATTTTACTATTCCAGCCTTGGAACAACTCCTGGTTTGGGCTAACACAGCAGTTCAGGATAACACCTCCCTCTGCAGTCATCATACTCCGGATTTAGGATGACAGTGATGTTTGAAGTGCAATATTGCTAAGAATTTCAACAAAGCCATTCTGGAATTTACTGGTGTTTCTTTCCACCCACAGTCTGTTACAGACCTTAAATATGTGTTTCACAGCTTTGCTGGAACAGATCTGCTGTTCCCCTCCCTTCACAGATTAAAACATATTTAATAATTATTAAATGGAAATTAAAATCTAAAGTGATAGAACTTTCCCACAATCCTTCATAGCCTTTTTTACAGCTGGTTTAACCTCTTACATGAAGATCTGGAGACTGTTCTTTTAAAAGCTCAAATGTGGTCCTCAAGTGGCTTTGCGATTCTTTAGGACAGAAGAACTCTGCTCCTAAAGAAACTGTTTGTTGTTGCTAAAGAAAAAGCCTGTGGGTTGTAGATCAAATCTGGTAAGGCACAAGGTGTCTCAGACAGCACCAATTGCCATCTTGGGGTTGTATCCTGGCAAGTGGAGGCAGGAATGTCAGATGAGCCATACCTCAAATGTGTCCACCTTTACTGTATTTCCTAAGAGGAAGATTCCTGTGCTATTCCCCACCTCTTCACTCCCTGACTTTCATTGGGACCCTGATTTAGATACCCAGCTCGCTAGCACATAACCAAAATGTACATCCAGGGAAAGTGACTTGACACCTGCAGGATCTCAGCCAGCTTATTCCATCACTGCTTGGAAAATGTCCATGGCTTGGAATGCCTATGTCCACCCCCAGAAAGCTTCTGTCTCTTTTTCTGAGCCCCCAGAGTCCCTCTCAGCTACTTGGCTATGTGTAGGCACTGACACTTCCCACAGAAGAAGGCAGCAGGGAGTGCAGCAAGTGCCACTTCAATCTCCTATCCTGCAGGCAGAGAGATTAAATCAAGTGCTGTGATAATGGAGAATGAGTCTCTTTCCAGTCATTACGATGTTCTCAGAATCTTTCCCTGTAGTGATCATACCCTTCAGGGATACAGGTGCTGGACACTACAGATACCTGACCCCAGGCACAGCATTTACCTTTGGACTCTCTCCTACCCACAAAGGCCATGGTTTCTCATACATCTCTGTACTTTTAGGATGATACCCAAGCTGGACTGAAAAGCTCAAGGAAAAAGGAATTTACCATCTCTAAACCATCCCACTGGCTAACCAGCCTCCCAGTTCAGAGTGCAGACTCTATTTCTAGATGGTCCTCAACTGCCAGCCACTGAGATGACTTCTGTATTAGCAAAATAAGCAGTTCAGGACATGCACTCAAGCCCTGGCATGTTATTTTCTGCATTATTAAACTATTAGTGTGCTTTGTGGCAAGTTTTGGCTTGTGGCAGCTAGTAGAAGGGTTGAGTCTGACACCACAGGTCAGGGCATCATTCCTAACAGGTTATTTGGGCAAGGCCACCTTCTTTGGGGGAGAAGAAATTTTATTCAGAGGGATGCTGGGCCAGTTGCCCTCAGGTTCAGAGAACTGTCCCTGGATCACTTTATTTACTAGCGTAGGTGTAACGTAGATTTTGACAAGACCTTTACTGCCAGCATTGTTTACTATCAGAAATCTCTTCAGAAGGTGAAGTATTTGTGGACTGTGATTAAGTCAATTCTTAACTTTCTCTTATATAAACTACATTTTGAGTCCTTTCCAGTTTTCCAGCATCCTTTGAGAAATGCAAACAGGAAAACAGAAGACAGACTCCAGTATGATCTTACCAACCATGCCTGTACTCCAGGTCCTTCTCAGCTTCCCTTCCCCATATGAGCATAGCACAAAGCACAAGTCCTCCTGTTCTCACCTGTGTACCTCATTTCCAGGAACAAGAATCTTACAGGTGCAGGCCAACTGGACAATACAGTAATCAAGTGCCTGACATGAGCTCTCAGGGGACCAAGTGTTTAAAGGGTGACAAGTTACACTTCTGCTGCTCAGCTTGGACACAGAGGTTAGTGGAACTGAAAGAATGAAAATGTCTCACTTGCTATTCCCCTCATACATTTAGAAGTGATGTCTTTCCTAAACTGTTACGGGTTTTAGCCTAAAATTTACTTACTGTAATGACCATATCCTCTATGGGATACGGCACTCTGTTCCAGGATACTGTCTCCAATCTCCCTGGCTCTTCTTACATACAATCTTTGCTACAAGAAGGTAGCTGTGGCGTTTTGCTGTTGAAATACACTCAAGAGATCCATTTCTACCTGTACAATTAGAGATGACCTTACTGTCATTGCTCTCTTCACTATTATTTGTGACATGCAAATCTGCCAGCCATTAAATTTTCCTGATAAATGAGCTCAGTGCCATCAGGCTAAAATTTTACCTCCGCAGGAACCCCACTAGAAGCACCTGTTGATAACAAGTTTTCCCCCAGCAGGTACTTTCTGAAATCTAACCACTGATAAGCTTTCAAGCCATGCAATAGAGGTAGTGTTGGTTATCTTTGCCTCTAACCCTGCCAGCCACAAGTTTTCTGTATCACAGCCCACACACTCTTACATGCCATGGTCTTGATCATTATATCATAAGACAAAAATAACTATACTACAAATGAAAGGACGGGTTTGTATGTAAGGCATTCGTCTTCAACACAGTTCCAAGCTCATCTGTACAGGTCTACCGTAGGTAACACTAAGCCAGGAAGCCACTGTGGGGCACTTGGTGATAGAAGTTAGGTGATAGACACATAGATAGTGTCACCCTGTCACTGAGCCTACACTCATGACTTGAGGATACACTGATGCAAGCACTGCACTGTTGCAAAACAAGTATTACAGAGTTTCAGCCTCACCAGCCCTCTGGTGTGACACAGCTGTCACTGTGCCTCAGCACCATTGTCATCACCTTTCGAGGAGGCAACCATCACAACGTGGGAATGGCCTGTCAATGAATGGCTGGGTCACAAGGCCAAATCTTCAGTAGTAATCTCCAGGACTTCTTTTGTAGAGCTCCCCCTGGGCGGGTAGCTGAGGAAACAGAGAATTTCTCCAGCAAGTGCTATTTGCATGGGTAATTAAGAAAGAAAAAAGGAAAACCAAAAGCCTCAGTCTACTTTACAAGATCAAGTGCAGTTTGCAACTATGAGACTGGTTCTCCCAGCCATCAGAATGAGGTTTTTTCCATATCTGTCCCTTTTCTCTCCTCCTCCAGACAAACTGCACTCTCTGAGCCAAAGGCAAAGTTTTAGGGGTAAAATCCATCCCCCTTGGAAAACACCATACCTGTCAGGCTGAGAGCTTATTGTCAGCACAAAGACTTTGAAAAATGACTGGCACTGCTGCTTAGAGGGACAAGACTTTGCCTTCAGCAGAGCTAGGTGGCATTAAGTGCTGAGTGCTAGATAAAGCCAAGAAAGCAGGAGACTTACTGTACTAACCCTTATCTCCAGAAACACCTTTGACATGCAGAATGTTTGTTCACTGTGATTAGCTAGGTGGAGAAGTTATTGTTGCTTAAATTATTTACTTTTAAAACCACAGTTATTTGCCTTCACCCTTTTCACACCCCCTTGTGCACCCTAGCACTAACACACTTTAGCATAACTGGCAAACACCAGGAAGGACTGTAAAAAGTGCTAGGAGGATGGCTTTTGGGGCAGGTACATCAGGAAAAAGACAGATGTCCACTGGGACCAAACATCAGCACGAAAGAGCAAAAAAGTGTCACCTGACTCTGCTGTAAGAGCTACCGGGCAGAGGAGTCCCAGGAGAGGAGAGGGAACACGTGAAGGAAGACCAAGCCTGGTGAAAAAGCATCTACTCCCTCCCATTTCCCTGCCTTTGACAGATCAGAGTCCAGGATGAGTTTCAATTAATCAAAGAAATACAGCTTTGCAGGCCTCATGCAAGGAATGGATGTGATCCCTCCCATTCCTGATGGTGAGAAGTAGACCTGCCTCTCTCCTCCTAATGCTCCTTGCACCATTCCTTAACAGCTGCCTGAAGGGAACAAGGAGCAGAACTGAATAGAAAGGCATAGTTTTGGATATCCTTCTGACTCCACCACTACTACTGCTCTGACAAGAAACAACTCTGAGTGTAGAAGAGATGGAAAATCATCACTGGATAACTGTTTAGAAGAAGATGATGTTCCTTGAGGTCACTGGCAACACTTACATTGGATTTTTATGGTACAGGGTCACACCCATAGTCTTTGTCCTAAACAAAACAAGTTAATTTCCTGGCCTGCAGTGTGTTCCCCTGTGTCCAGTCCAACTTTGGAGACCAGAACTGACAGGCTAGGCTTCCATTACTGGGTTTCCCTGGGGAAGCTATTCCACATACCAACAAAAGTCAGTTGCTAGCAAAGATTTCCTGATATTCAACTGAAAATTTCCTTTCACTCAAACTCTTTCCTTACTCCAGCTGTTTTCTTTTGGATCTTCTCCCTTAAGCAGTGTATTCTACTTGCCTCCATCCTTCCAAGACAAAGTTTCATCACTATGTGTACAAGCCCAGCTTTTCAGAAGAACTGCCTGTCCCTGCTCCGCCCTGCCCTGGTTCACCCAGGGCATCTGGGTGCACACCACTTGCAATGCTGAGGGCAAGAGACAGATTTTCAGAGCTGATGAGAAACCACAATTCCAGCTCAAACTGTGGGAGAAGCAGCTGTAACCTTCTCCAGCTGCCCACAGTAAGTGAAGAGCTTACAATTCCAGTGTGACAGGACTGGTTGCCTTGAAAGGCAGGTCTCACTGCTCCTGATGACAACTATGTGGTCACCAGCAGCAGAATAACCCATGTAGGAAGGTCAGCATCACAAGTCTAGAAATATTCCCTGAAGTATCCAAAAAGAAAAGCACATGAAAAGATAACAGCTTCCTATCAGGACAATCCTTGCACTCTCAAACGGAAACCAAGATCTCCGTGACAATCACACTACTGATCACTACTGCATTTCAGCATCACATTTACCTCTAAGGACAGTGGTGGCTAATCACATTTCTGACCAGCACCCAGCACATTGGGGCCCTAGCTTCTCAGCATTGTCATAGAGCAGATAACAGTAATAATAATTACTAGTAATATGCCTTGGTTTAATTTGTTTCCTCAAACTGTTAGAATAAGGTGTCAGTAACTGAATACTGAGTGTTGTGTTTGTCTTTCATGCCAATGCAAATTTAACCCCAGCGCTACAAAGGTATTCCTTTGGGTATATGAAGCCTTAGGGACACTTTAGCTCTAAGCACAAGCAGCCATACTCCCCAAAATACATGTCTATTCCAGATGTTCTGGTGACTGCATCACACAAATAACAATTCAAGCTTGATAAAAAAAAAAAGTCATTAATTCCCCA
This sequence comes from Megaceryle torquata, assembly GCA_024611175.1. NCBI lineage: Eukaryota > Metazoa > Chordata > Aves > Coraciiformes > Cerylidae > Megaceryle > Megaceryle torquata. The sequence goes on from JANIJG010014689.1 coordinate 106,930, forward strand.
GAGCTATTAACACCTTATTCCCTCAGCAGTCTTCCCAGGGAAATAGTCACAACAGGTGAATCAAACTGAGATACTCTGTAGGCTGAATATGGCCCAGATATGTGTAGATTATTATATTATTACATTTTATGGTCCAGCCTAGAAAGCTAAATTGAGTCAGACAAGTCCCTATAAAATGCACCATGGTTTATGTCACTCTCGTTCAGAGGTTTATGACTGTCCTCTTTATGACTGTCTCCTAAGACACACAAGCTGAACAGTGCCTGTAGCAGTATGACATGAAACAGGACAGCATATGCCATATCCTGCAATAGTTAACTTTTTAAAAGGTGAATGGGTGCCTTTAAACTTTCAGAGGTTGAGAACTAAAAAATGGACACAGCTCTTTTATACTATATTCTTCCACCTCTTTAGTGCATATACATACACATACAACTATTCTCCTCAGAATAAAGTTCGCTTACTTTAAGAGTAAAAATTCAGCAACCAACCACAAATGGTTTCAAATTATAATAATGTAGAATAATATAGACTCCTTAGTCTGCTTGAATCTGCAGTACAAGAAGGAACATTGAGGCAGATGTTCCCAGGCAAGCAGACATATGAGTGCAACAGTACATTGGTGTGATGACAGAAGTTGAGGCAGTTGGACCCATTCAGGTCCCAGAGATCCAATACAGTGTGAAACACCTGAGGCTATTGCTTGGCTAGACCACCGAGTTCTCTCAGGAAAGGGGTGTGTTACAGGGTGCAGGGAGCTGCTGGCCGTTATCAGAACATATAAGCAGGCAGAATCCCATTGTGAAACAAACAGGACACCCTCCTATTTTTTTTGGTTTTGTTTTGTTTTTATAGGTAAAAGACACACCTGCTTCCTCTGTGCCAGTCATTAAATACCTAACCAGCAGCTCAACAATCTTTGTCCTATTAGTCATGACAGGGGCATTTACAACAATGACAAGTGGTGGTTGCTAGCACTGTAAAGTTCTCAGTAATGCAGTCATAGATGAAAGCATATACAGGCTAAGCAAATGCAGAGATAACAAGTAAGCCTCTGTTCCAAAGTACTTAAAATGGAATTACAAATTATTCACCTTCTTGGCAAGCAGGCGTCAGATTACAGCAATTTACTCTACATGGGCATGGAGGATGCAAGAAACTTAAAGTTTTACTCTTCAGTGGTGAAAATGTCCCTAGGAGCCTGGCCGAACGAAGAACAAAATGCAGACAAAATGCAGCCCACAGGTCACCGGCTGGACTGTTTGGACAAAATTAGTTATGGACATTGGAACCCATGCAATGCTTCAAACAGCTTCATTTAACTGTTGCTGGCTATGTTTAACAGATCAGAAGAATAAAGTCCCCTTTTTTAATTACTTTCAAAATGGATATTTGGACATCTCAAAACTGGGAAGCCCTAAACCCAAATAGCAAATGTCTTATGAGGAAGAAAGTCTGTAATCTTGAAGCCTGGCACTTGGAAAAGGATGTAGGGATCACAGGCTTCTTCATGGACTCCCCTCACAGAGGCTCTTTCTGCCATGCCTGCACAGAGTATTTAGATAGAAGGTTACATGGGTTGGATTTTAAAGCAAGGAATGTCAGAAGAGAACTTCCAGCTGTGAATGGCCTCCAGATGTGGGCTTTTTGTCTCCAGGACTGGAGGAGGGGATGAGAATGCCTTGCATTTGTCTCATAAAATTAAACGGAAAAACATTGTCTACCAAGGATGGTGGGCAGGCAGAGAAGGTGAAGTCAGAAACTGAGCAGAACAGAACGGGAAAAATAGCAGAACCACAGCTGAAATGGTTCAGGACACATATCATCTTAAAAGCTGAGTTGAAGTTGGACATTAAGTGACATGGCAGACATCAGCAATCAAGGCGTTTGAAATGGAAAGTGCCAAATAAACAAAACATAATTGCAAAAAGTATATTCTCCCCCTGCCAAAGCTGTGACAGAATCTTACACACCTGCAGAGAAGCTGTGACCAGGAACACTTTCTGGTGGAAACTGTCCTAAGCCATAACCAACATATTTCTCTTGCTAGCAGCCCACAGTCCTGGAATTATAGCTAGTTATCTTTTCATCAGCAAAGTCATCTGTGGACAGTCTATACCTCCTTCCAGTTTATTCATGCAAAATTATTCTCCTCAATTGAAATTCAGCCCCAAGCAATGAGTCTGTGCAAGCTGGAAAGACCAGCATCCCTGGGGACAAATTTTACTCTGAATTATGTCTTCAAATGTTCTACTCATGGTTGCAAATACACAGAATCCAAATTTCATTGCTGATACGTAACATGACATTTCCTGTTTGGACAGGTGTAACTTTTTGGATCAGAGCAAATTTACTGCTCATCCAGCAATGAAAGACTATGTCTCTCTTCTGCTTCCTAAGTGTCTAAGGACATCTACTGCCCTGGAAAAGCTAATAGGAAAAATAATTATTTTCTCATTTTAGAAACATGACCACAATCTTTACTTATTTTCACTCAAAAGTCCTTATTTCTAGTTTATGGCATGGACTAACACACCAGTACAAAGAACATTAGGAATGTCCATATGAGATGTCAGCTCTCCATCTGGAAGTCTGTGGTCTTCTGCTCATTGGTTCACTTTGCACTTCTGTAATATCTCACCAGGTTGGAAAATGACAGAAAAAAGGAAAAAAAAAAGGGTTTTACTAAAATTTCAAGATGATCTGTACTAGTCCAGATTGAAGAACCAGTATTTCTTCTCTAGCAGTCATCAGTTATTAAAGAAAGAAGTATAAGAAACAGAGGAAACATAAATTACTCCCCAGTACACCTGCTCACCTTCTATCAGCCTGCTGTTTAAAACACTTCTGATGCAAAGGTAACATCTGTTCTGCTGCATTCAGCAGTCACCAAAGGAAATATGTTGTGTAGATGTGCCCAACTCATTCATTCATTGTCTTACACCAACAGCCTGTGCTGATGAGTTCCCTTATTCTTTGATGACTATGTGGAAAAGTCCATAGATTGTTTATTTTAAACCTGTTGCCTAACCATTTTATCAGGTGCCATTAGTTTTTGTGATATGGGACAGAATGAATGTTAGTTCTCTGTTAACATTCTCCATACCATTTGTGATTCCCATCCAGGCATCTCTTTTCCAACATCAGCAATCAGAATTTGCCCAGGAACTATCTCCTACTTCTGATCATTGTTGCTGTCCACTCTATTCTTACTGGTGTTTCTCTGTGCTTTTCAAAGGAGTAACCAGAAGCGTTCACAACTTTAAAACTTTCAGCGGTCCATGAAGTACACAGAAGTGTAATCATATTCTTTGTTTCTTCTGTACACATTCCTAACATTTCTGTTTGGCTTTTTGACCTCTACAGAGCCTTGAGAGAATGTTTTCAGCAGGCTGTCTGCTGTATCCAAGATCTCTTTCACTGCTGGCAGCAGCTGACTTTGAGCCAGTGTATCTGTACATCCAGGCTGTGGAATACACTTGCATTTGCTGCCACTGAATTTCATCTGCCAGGGAGTGCCCATCCACTCAGTGCCAGGAGATTTTCTGCAACGCTTTGCAGTCAGCGTTATATTTCCTCTCTGGAATAATTGTGGGCCACCAGTAAACTGTTAACTTGCTGTTCATGTTCCTCTCCAAATGATAAGTGTGTTGAATAGCACTAGTGTTAGCACAGAGAGCCATGTGAGATCCTTTTGATGAGCTCTTTGTCGAGACTGACCATTTGAAGTGCTCAGGTTGATGCTTGTTTTCTAACTTGTGATCCCATTTGGGAGGCCTCTCCACAGCCAGTGCTCACCTTTGAGAGTGGTCCAGTGTACAGGACTGGCTGGCACCAGCCTTTTACAGATGCAGTGTGCTCAGACAGCTGGTATGTGAGGACACTCTGTGATAACTAGACCTAATTGCTTTAATGGCCTGGACATTAAATCTAGCAAATTCAGGGATGGAAGAAACTGGATGCATATCTTACTGGTTTCTGTGTTCCTGAGTTCCAAGGGATGTGAAGCCTTCACAGGAAAAACAGAGTTACTGCAAGGGAAAGGTTGGGCCTGTTCACATCAGTGGAGGATAGGGTGCAGATGTGTATCATCCCACTGCAACTCCTCGCCTCCCTTGACCTGGATCATTCCTGGTACTTCCCTTTCTTTAAGAGGCTGGCAGGCAAGGATGCCTTGGGCAAGTTTCCACCAGCTGTGAACAAGCCTGCACACAGAAGGATCCTCCTTGAGCCATCCATCAAGAGTGGAATGGATCCAAAAACTGATCAGTGGGCCAAATGTGGGCATAGCACACCCTCCACTCTCCTCTGCCAAACCACAGCTCTCTGAGACAGGTTGTTACCCTAATACCTTCTTCTGATACACCCCAGCTCTTCCAATTCAGTCCCTCAGACACCCCCAACTGGGATTCTGATGTGCAAAACATGTCTTCTGCTCCTGACTTTGCAGATGTAAATAATAAAAAAATAAATAGGTCATGTGGCCCATGCTTTCAGGTGCCACGGTGTCTCCAAGGTGAGAGGGGCCACCTTGAAGAAAAGCAAATAGTAAAGCATCCCAGGCATGAAAATGCTTCTATAGTTCTTGAGACAGGAATTTCACTCACACCCATCCCCTCCCCTCTATTCCTCCCCACTGTTTGATGCAGCTGAAACCCAGTATCAACAACAGTGGGCAAGGTTAGTCAGTCTACCACTTAGGTATCAATTACAGATACAGGTGGAAACCAAGTGATCAAAACCAAGATTCTAGTTTTACCAGGGGACTCTCCAGGATTCCCAGTTTAGGCCCAAGGCCAGACCTCACCCTGTTGTATTTCAGCATCCCAACTCTTCCCATAGCAGTCTGGCAGGCAGAGGCATTTCACATGTCTTCAGCCTTCATAGAAGGCAGAGATATTCCAGAGCTGTTTTTCTGAGCAGCAGTGAGCAACCCAACACCATTGATAGCTGGGACAGGCAGAAAACAATAACTTCTTTGTGTTTGGGTCATACCCTCCCATTGCTTATTTCTGCTTGCTGACATTTCCCTAGATGGCAATAGGATTTTTAAATGACAGTGACAAGCTGGCCTTTCTTGTATTAAGAACTCAGCTCATGGTACCCAGCAAGGTATTGGCAGAGCAGCAACCTGCCTTCAGAGACTACTCTCCTGGGAGGAGAAACCCCCACAGATCTCCTGTGACTCAGTGCCTCTCATCTCTGCGACTCTCCCCATGTGGTTTGGGAGGGACACCACAGTGCATACCCAGTGACACACACTGATGAGCAGCATCAGTTGCTGCTGGGACAGAGCTGCCAACTGGCACAGAAAGTGGGACAACCAGCAGTTGTCGCTCATGTGAGTATTGGGTGGGATCAAAATCCAGCAAGGAGAAAGGCTGTCAATTCATGTCTCCAAAAACCCACATTTCCTGCTTTCCCAAAAAGGGACAGCAGAGACAGCAGCTGAACCTCTCTAAGAGATGGAGATGCACGTCAGCTACCAAAAACTTTGCAGCTTTCATTTTTCATTGCTGTTTCCACCCTGCTTTTACTCTGCAATCACTTATTTTGATAGGTGTGACATGCAGAGGCCTCTGTTAAGCATCAGAGCTCCATCATGCCCACTCTTTGGTCCATGGCATGGATATCACCTCTACATTAAGCTATGAAGGTGACAGCACTGGACTGTAACAAGTTGATGGGAGGCAGCATGAGGAACTGCATAAGCAGCAGTGCAGCCCATAAACATTCACTGCCTGATCAGAGCTGGTCTGCCCAGCTGCACTGCTGCTTCTGAGTCACATGGCGTGCATCCTTGCCATGAAATTTTAAGGGTTCAAAAGAGACTAGTACCACCCATCCCTTCCACCATGGACACTTTTCTTACAGAGAAAAGGATTCCACAACCAGCCAGATGGAGCTTCTGGTAATGCCTGGTGGGAATAGATGTTCTGCAAGTGGTCCATGAGGCAGAAAGGCCTCTTTCCCTATCACCTGCAGAAAAACATCACCTGCTTAAGGACTATAACAAGCTATAAGAGATGTAACTCAAGTACTACATAGGAGTTCCTAACGTGTGGCTTGCTGCCTCTTCAGCCACAATAATAGAAATGGGATGTCAGAGTGGCCTATCACCCTGCCTGCACATTGCTCACCCTGACAGACATACAGACACACACAGCAGCACTGTGAAGAGGATCAGACCCTGCATTCAGAAGGTTTTTGCCCTGTTCTTCCAGAAATGATGAAGAAGGTGGCTCTTCTTGCTCCTCTGTGTTTCACCTTGACCCAGTAAACTCATAATTCATACTGAACCTGGCCAGCACACAGCTATTGTAGCTCATTTTGCTCACTTTCATCCTGTAGTCTATTTTGGACCAGTATTATAAAGTAGACTCATGCTCTTGCATATCACAGGAGATGTAACATTTGTTCTCAGCAAGATAGTACCTACAGCTTTGGGGTTACCCTTAAACTTCAGTCCAAGGTTCAAAAATTGCCTCAAATGACCACATTCTCCTAAGTATTTCTTCAGTTCACCTCCAAGAGTCCTTATTCTTCATCTGGGAGTGCTCTTTACCAGTCTGCCATGTCCTTAGCTGCAATTCATTCATTCTTATTTTTTGTCTATCTCACAGGGATGGCTTTACCCAGACACAACTATCAAATTCAAACAATCATTTTGTGCCATTGAGATGTTTTTGCTGATTTATGTTTCACACTCACAAAGCATCACCATTTATAAGCATACCTGAGGTCAAAAACCCAAGGCTTTTAATTCTTTGTGCTATCTAATCATCCGCAGAGCCAGGCAATGTGGTGAATGCTCCCTTTCTCCCCTGCCTTGTCTAGCACACGTCTTTCCTCACATTCCCAGTATGAGGCTGCACGGGGACATGATGCCTCTGACTTTGACTAGTAGGAAGATACCATAGACCAGCAGAGGCAGCCTCAGTCCCACAGCACTGCTGGGACCACACTAATGTGATCTCTTGCCATAGGATTTGAGGCAAATCCTCCCAGCAAAGAGATCCTTCAACTTTGATTGTCGTTACCACTGATAGGGGCTGTCTGGGGGTGAAATATGGCACTGAGATTTGGATGTGAGAAGGACATAGGCATGTGAAGACCTCTAAATGACACTGGCTGCTTTCTTCCCCACATAACATTGAAAGCTTTTCTCCAGTTCTCTGTCTACTGTCCCTGTTAAGTTGTTTCCAGCTTTATTTCTTTTGCAAGTTCCAAAGGCTCCCACCCTCTGAATAGCTAACTTTGGGTTTATTTTCCCCCAGATAATAGGTTTGCAATTTTCCAGTTTGAATCTTGTGTTATTATTTCCTTCCCATGTCCTGCCTCAAACACCAGGGAGCCACGAAAGTGGTGAATGCACATTACAAAAGGAGAAGGAATGGAGTCATGATTTTTTTTGTGTTTGTGAATGTATAAATCACAGAAAGGGAGCATGTATTTGTGAGAGGAAGAAAAATACAATTTATGTTTCCCCTCAAAATACCAATGGACAGCTGGCAAGAAGCAGCGAAGTAGCAAGGAAGGATGTTTTCATACTCAGTCTCTCTGCTGAGGTGAGAGGTTTTATGCCTCAAATGCTATCTTCACCACCAGTTTCTTGACATGGTGGCACTGCCATGAAGTTGATGCAAGTTTTTTCAGTTCTTCACTGCTGCAAATAAACTCAGAAGCTGGCCCATAGTGTGACACATGCAGATGTTTCCTCTTTCAGAAGGGAACCATTCCTCTTCAGTCACAGGAATAGTTTCCCTCTTTGTCAGGGCATGAAAAAGAAAGCCTAGAAATCATCCTTTTCCTTCTGCCATGCAAGAACAGGAGGGAGAGGATATCCCAGCCTCCTGCCAGCCCTCTGAATTTTGCTCAAGGACTTGGAGCTCAGAGGTTCATTCCTTACTGTCTGCATCACCCATGTTATTCATCCCTCTCTGCCCTGCCTTGCCCCTGTCAGTGCCCAGCCCGTCTTTCCATCTCAGCTACATTTCCCTATTTTCCATCTTCTCCCTCTTCACAATGCACTGAGCTTGGTGTTTTCCCCTCCCACCAAACCTTTCTCTCACTGAGAGACCACTACAGGTACCACTGCCCTACCTATCAAGCCTTCTCTGGACTTTTCTTTCAGTGTAGTTAAGTGCCTGCTTTGTTTGTTCATATACCAGGTCCTTTGCAGTCTCTGCCATTTATCTTCGTAGGTTATCACTCTCCCTTCCTGAATACATGTCGAGCCTGTGACACTACAATGTTACTTAAATAAATACATCCATAGATTAAAAAAGCAAGATATTGCAGAGTGAGAACCAAGTACAGTCAGCCTTCATGCATCATACAAACCTCATCTCTTGCTGAAAAGGGAGATCCTACCCTTTTCTCAGTACTCCAACATCTGCTCTAAGAATAAAGCCCAGCAAATGCAAGTAGAGCTCACACATACAAACAGCCCATGGAAGCAGCAAATATATAGAAAAATGTTCCATGATCAAACCCCAACCACAGCACAAATGGTGCTTGCCTTTGCTTTGGCCTCTTAGACAAGGTCTATTTCTACAGTCAATGACACAGTTGCAGTCCAGGATGCAGGATGGTGTTGCAGCAAATTTCCTTTGACAGTACAGAATGAGGGAGAACAATAAGACACTGTCAACTCATGCCACTTCTTGGTGCTTGCAGGATTTTTTTTTTTTTCTCCACTAACATGGCAAAACCTGTTGGTGAAGTGATCAGTAGCATGTACTTCAAAATACAACAGCCACAGAAGGCAGAGGTAGAAATGAGCCAGGAGCAGGAGAAAGCAATAAGGGAAACCTCCTTAGTTGGCAGAATGGATGATAGAGGCCTTCATGTGCAGGTGGAAAATACCACCAGCCACTACCTCTTTGATGTGGAATGGGAGAGGTTCTTGGGGAAAGCAACATCTCAGATGGGTCTGCCAGGGCAGATGTACCATTTGCACATTACAAGTAAATGTCTTCAGCTGGGCTGCTTCCAACAGAAAAATGGAAGAGATTGAGACCCAAGTTAAAGTAAGGGAAAATGAGATGGGGAGTGCAGTTCTTCTACTCTCATAAAAGCAGGGGAAGACCACCTCATTTCAGATGGCTCTCATTTCACAGCACCTTCTTTTGACCAAGAGCATGGGAGAAAGTTAAGTTTTCCCAGATTCAGGTCTCTTATTCCCAGCACCAGCCAGCTCATGTTGTCTCCTCCAGGTGTTCAAAACCTCAGCGTAAGGATCACATTCAGCCCACCCAACAACACCTGGGAAGTCAAGGCACATCTGGGCTAACTGACCCCCTGAGAACTGGTCCAAACCTCAGCCAGTTACAAATGGATTGCCATTTACCCAGTCTGGCAGAATTTCCCAATCTGCTGCAGAGATCACACCGTGAATGTCAGTGCTCTAATACAGTGTGAGATGCCAGTCCACCCACTGCACACAGGAATCATAATCCATCCTCATTTCCCTTTCCAACATAAGAATGAGGTGTATGGTCCTTTTCACATAGTAGGACAAATTAAAATTCTAATCGCTATGCAAAAGATGGTAGGAATGGTCTCCTTATTGCATGCTGATATTCACTGTTTATTCCTGTTAAGGAACAAGGAAAGTTTTGGGGCTTCCTATATGTGGTAGGTAGGATGTGGGAAATGCATTCTGTCATAGACCCCACTCATAATGCTCAAATCTTGGAGAGGACTGTTGCCATTCTTACCTGTTAAAGGTTTGTGACAAACCATTCCTACACAAATACTATAAACCCAGGGCATTTTCAACTCTGTACCTATCACCTACTTTAGAAAGATCATTCAGTCTGGCAGTCAGTGATTTTGGAAAAATTTGATGTAGATTTTTCTGTATGTTTTGCTCTTCATATAGTTTAACTAAGTACTTGGGTCAGAGATCATCCCTGCCACTGAAAAGAACAAAACAAAACTAAAAACCAGACTGTGTGCAGGAAGAATTACATCTGTTTAGTGTTGACTGCATTCCACTCTCTTTTTGTACCACTGAGCTCATAAAGTCATCTGCCCTAAGTACTGGAAATCTAGCAGTCCTTGGGGGCACAGGAACATGACAAGACACATTAGAGAAATGACCAAAACCATAAAGGTGTGACTTCAGATATCTGCTTCCTCAGAACTGACAGAAGCTATAAATAAGGCAGCCATCACCCTTTCCTCTCCAGTGGATGAATGGTCCCATTTCAAGCCCTGCAGGATCACGTGTAACAAATGCAGTTTATCATATGGCTCTAAGATGTATCAAATGTCTCTGCAAATTACTGTATCACATGGATAACGCCAGTAAACAAACACAAACACATCAGTTACACTGCTACAGAGTGGTTTGAAACTTGTTGGTTTCTATTTTTTTAAACCCACACATCAGCTCAGGCTCAATCCTGCCTTCTCCATATCATCATAAGCACAGAAGTAGCAAACACCATGGATCATATCACTTCTACTTGTCCTGCAACCAGCCAGCAGGATGTTGCACAGAGTAAATAGCACATATAAAAGAGAGGAAAGGTTTTAAGTATCTTTAGATGGAAAGACATGCTGTTTAGACTGAGGGGGCTTAATATGAAATGTGTGTTATCTGGAAAAGCACGCCCAAATAGCATATGTTGAATTCCTGTTTAATTTTTATTTGAAGGCATCCCAGAGAGCATGGGAATTCAGCTATAGACTTCTCACAAGCATAGATTCCGATTCTTCCATCTGAATAAAGTGTAGAGAGACAATGACCTATTTCTGCTGGTACCCCCCTTTCTAGAAACTATCTTTTCTGGATCTTTCAGCCATGTCTGACCATGCCTTCCCTACCCCTAACTCCACACCCCATACATATCCCACTCTCTATTGTCCATTCTTCTTTTTTATCCAGGCATGTGAAAGCTTAATGTTTGTCTTATCTAATATAACTTTGGATGCTCATCTTGTTACACCAAGGACTACTGTTCACACACACTGGTGACATCTGCATGTGTGGAGCATGGCAAAACAAGCAGACATACAGCAGCTGCAAGCTGCTTGTTTGGGAAGAGCTTCAGCAAAAGCATGGCATGCATGGGAAATCTTCACCCTCTCATTGCCCATGGAAATGCCAATCTAGATTCCCACAGCTTAAATTCTCATGCCTTTGATCTGACAATCTCCTGTTAATTGGTTGTAGGCATTCAGAAAAGCCAGTGAAATGAGTGATACTTAGGTCAAAGGACACCATGGATTATGGTGTGGGGATCTTAGGCAGTTCAACCTTAGTGTGTCAAATTGACAGCATGCTTTAGACCTTTGATACCATTATGAGAGTTTTCATGTCATTGTTTTTTTATTGCAACCTGCCTTGTGAAAGCCACACACCCTAAAGGGATGAGTTGACACTGGCACACAAAGACCAGCCTCTTCTCTAGATGGGTGGATAGAGCATACACACATAAGGGCTTATTGAACTAATGCTTCACCCACAGACAAATAGCTACAGAAAACATGACAAATCTTATCAACATGAATCTGTCTCTCTGTCCAGGTGTAAGGTGGAAATATTCCCAAACAGAAAACGATCTGTTCAGTGGAAGCTGAGTTCTTCCCTGACCTCATCATACCCTGACATTAGGCGGCTACCCTCACTGGCTTAAACCATCAGCTTGCCCATATACAGCACTGCTCCCATATAGAAGCAGCTATCCACACCTTTGCTCACTTGACACTCATGGCTAGCCCCTCTCTCGTACCTGGCTTGACAGGTATAGCAACAAGGATGAAGCCAGTTGCTGGCAGGGTACCAGTGTTCCTGCAGGGCCACAGTCACAGCTTATATGGCCTGTCTGGTTACTTTTCTTTACTCTTCTGGCTGGGGACCCACATTTCCAGATGGAGAGCTAGGAAGCAATGCTCCTGTGGGCAAGCTGTTGCTGACGCTGCAGAACCCCATTGCATCCCTGTGAAGCGTCTGACGTTGGCCATTGCCTAACGTGACCTCCCAGGCTAGAGAGCAATTTGTACAAAATGAATTTGCTCTCTCTGGACAAATAATGCTTTGCCAGTCACAGCTCACTTCATACCCAACTTCTTAGGGGGATCCACTGTTGTTGCCCCATGAGATTGTGTTTTAGATGCAGGTATTTAGGATGCTGGGTCTCAGATAAATAATTCTGTAAGTGTGCCCCAGCAAGTGGACAGTCACGTGTGAATGGGTCTGGGGCAGAGGATTTTCTACCACAGCTGAACTCTGCTCCAGAGGGTCTGCTTTGGGACTTTTAACTCCAGTGCACTGCAGTATTTTGTGTAGGACAGAGCATTCCTCACTTCAATAAACTCCACTGGGGGAACAGAGAAGGGCAAACAGATAGTGCAGCCCAGTGCAAATGACAGTTCCTTCTGCAGGGTAAGCAAATATATTTTTCTTTCCCTGGATATCATAATCATGTGTATCACCAACAGGCACATTCTAACCCACAAGTATTTAACACAGTTGGGCTTATTCTATCCTCAAGGAACAAAAATCTCTATTTTCCATTAGTGGCAAAATTCCCATGGGATTGTCTGGGCACGATGCCTTTGCCCACCATATGTGTCATCTTTGCTGCTGTTTTATCCATAGCTCTGTTTTTAAGCAGGTTGCTATAGTTTAAATTTAGACCAGACACACATTAATAATGTCAGAGAGAAGGAGTAATCTAAAAAATAGCAAGGTCTTCAAAGAAAACCAACTTCTTCTTTTAAATAAAGGCCATCTGGCATCCCCCTCATTAAAACGGGAAAGGCATTTACCAGGTATTTTATCAGGATCTGCTTATCTCTTTCTGGGCCTCTGCAAAGGCGGGCTTGGTTCCTTGCAGTAGTAGATCACCAACTCTAATCACAATATGGATCACAGTTTAACCATGCTTTCTGACAAACTTCATGCCCCTTCACCCACATTTCAAGCATATTCCCATTCAATCTTACCTGTAGCATCCACAAGACAACTGCACGAGTCAATTCTCTGCAAATGTAAAGGATATATTTTTAGGGGTCTTGAAGATGACAAGAAATGCTGACCTCAGAAAACTGTGAGTCACAAACTCCTTATTTCTTCTTTCTTGCCTGTCCCCTCTCTATGGAAGTGAACAACCACCATCTGGCCAACTTACTCCAGAGTCACCACCAGGCCAGAGCTGTATTTTGAGCATCTCTGCTCCATGATATATTCCCAAAACTCTTGTCCATGTCAACCCTACAAGGTCTGATTTTCATTCCCCTGTGCCACCAGCCTCTGCAACTTCTCTCTATGCAGCATGGGGAGGGGATGTGGTGACTCACCGAGGCTCTCCATGCCCCCTGCCAACCAGTTGTTTGTTTGTTTGAGTGACTGTATTGTTGAAGTCCCGTTGCCACACTTGTAACTATATATATATATATATTTTTTTTTTT